>JADRCD010191720.1:0-29449 GCA_019843815.1 Montemys delectorum | reverse complement strand
ATCAAAACAACTCTGATATTCCACCTCACACCAGTCAGATTGGCTAGGATAAAAGACTCAGGTGACAACAGATTGTGGAGAGGTTGTGGAGAAAGAGGAACATTACTTCATTGCTGGTGGAATTGCAAACTGGTATAACGACTCCGGAAATAAGTTTGATGTTTCCTCCATATTTTGGACTTATTTTTACCTGAGGACCTAACTATACCACTCCTGGGCATATTCCCAAAAGATGCTCCAACATGTAATAAGGACACATGCTCCACCATGTTCATTGCAGCCTTATTTATAATAACCAGAAACTGGAAACAACCCAGATGTCCCTCAACAGAGGAATGGATACAGAAATTGTGGTACATCTACACAATGGAGTACTACTCAGCTATTAAAAACAACGAATTTATGAAATTCTTAGAGAAATGGATGGATCTGGAGAATATCATCCTGAGTGAGTTTACCCAATCAAAAAAGACCACACATGGTATGCACTCTCTGATAAGTGGTTATTAGCCCAGAAGTTTGAATACAGGGAAAACAATCCACAAACCCCTAGAAACTCAAGAAGAAAGAAGACCAAAATTTGGACATTTCATTCCTTCTTAAAGGGGGAAACCAAATACCCACGGAAGGAGTTGCAGAGATTAACTATGGAGCAGAGACTGAAGGAACCACAAGCCAGCCTAATATTTCTATCTCCTGAGAGGCCCTGACAGTACCTGACTAATACAGATGTAGAGCCTCACAGCCATTAATTGAACTGAGTACGTGGTTTCCAATGAAGGAGTTAGAGAAAGGACCTATGGAGCTGAAGGGTTTGCAGCCCTTTAGGAATAACAACAATATGAACTAACTAGTACCCTCAGAGCTCCTAGGGACTCAACCACCAACCAAGGGACTGATGTTCTGGCAGAATGTGTATAGTACTGGATTACAAATTTGATCATCAGTAGGAGGAAAGGACCTCGGCCTTGTGAAGGTTCTATGCCCCACTGTAGGGGAATGCCAGGGCCAATAAATGGGAAAGGGTGGGGTGGCAGGCATGGGGAGGGGGGAGGCAACAGGGTTTGTTCTTATTGTTTTTGTTTGTTTGTTTGTTTGTTTTTTGGAGGGGAAACTGGGAAAGGAGAAATTTACATGTAAAAAAATATCTAATAAAAAAAAAGAAAATTTGAATAAGTCATAGTACATAGGAACATCGTACATCCAATAGAAAATGACCTCAGATCTCTTTTGTTTATAAAAATTAGCTAGGTTGTGACTGTTCCAGTATCATTGGCATTCCTACCAGGCATCTAACCATTTGTGGAAGCTGGCTGGACATTATTGTCCCCAAATCCATCATTTTTATTTTATAAATGTATTATAGAGCCCAAATCCATGTTTTCACCTCAAAACTCTCAATAAAATGACTCAAGTACCCTTCTACACAAAAAAAGGAAAGAAAAGAAAAGAAAAGAAAAGAAAAGAAAAGAAAAAAGAGAACCACATGCCCAAGATCCAGGTACTTCCTTGAATACTGCCAGCTGCCAGTCTTAGGAAAACAAAGAAGACTAATGAGAAACTATAATGCTCTATATAATTGTCTTCAGAAACCATTGTAGCAAGTGTCCAAAGTCCATCTCTTTGTCAGAACATAATATTTAATAAAATCCACTGATATGGTTTAAATAGTGTTTCCCAGGTGACATTCAGGGTTAACACAACTTAAAATATTTCTTTTCCTCAGCCAGACCTTTCAGTAGTCCTGTCTTCACTTTGCACTTAGAACTAAGTTGTAACATTAATAACTAACCCTATGAAGACATCTGAATGCTGTGTCTACATGAAAGGATGCATATACCTCAGTGTAAAATTAATGGAGTGTATTACATTACTCAGTAAATGTTAATATTTACAGTCAGTATGATGGTGCTTTATTATGTATATTTTTAAATTCAATCAAATCTGCATTGTTTCCTCATATGGCTAATATCTACAAAGCTGTCTGAGGATGACTATGAATGGAGGAACAGAGGAATTAAAAAAAGCATGGGTGAACTTGAATTCAGGGAGCTGTGATAACTGCTTTAGCAGAGAGAATCTCCATATAAAGACTACAGATACTCCAAAAGATCCACAAGGTTATTTTGTAATAATATTTGGAAACCATAAAATCAATTAAAATATCACATTGAAACCCCATTCATAGGATTTCAAACTTTCTGGCAATTGTAAGATATTCGCAACATAATTGTGAGAATGGCTGCAGAAAATGCACCCTGTTCCACTCCCCTGCACTGCTTCTGCCAGGTTTCCAGTTAGGAAGTTTCTCTAAACTAGCAGATTCCAGGACTGATTGTTGACTGATGACTCCCCCAGGATACTCACACACCAACTATAGTTTAAGGAAGTTTTTGGGTACCTCAAATACTCAATAATAGTCTCCCACCATGACTTCTTGACCATGAGTACAGCAAAGATACATCAAGAATACAGGAATTGTGGAAATTCCTGTCACTATGACCTGGTTCCTTGGAGCAATGCATTTGGGATTTGTCCAGTGTTCAGTAGCTTTCTGTAACATGTTTCTTGTAAACTCAACTATTTCAGACATTTTTAAATAATTAGCTTCCTAGGTTTTCTCAGTTGTGTTTTTTTGTTTATTTGTTTAGTTTTCCTTGCTTGCTTGTTTTTTGTTGTTTCTCAAACTCATCTGTTCAGGCAGGTGTGTCCTCCCTCCCCATCAGGAATCACTCCTCCAACTTTGTTGAGGCTGCCTTCCACCCACCTGCAGCTGACAAGATGCCAAGGACCTACTCTGCACAGCTTCCCCACAATCTTTCTGTAGTCTATACAAGAACTGGATATAGTAGGACACTCAACCCGTGTGCTGAACTCTTCAAATTCAAGTTATCCTATCTAACTTCCCATATTGAGATACCAGCACCCTGATCTAAAAACACACACAAGAGAACAATCCCTCTAAATTCTCATTCTCACAATCAATTTCCAAAACAAAGATAAGATGCCCTAGTCTCAAAGAACAGACCAAGTATACATAACATAAATAGAGCAATTTGCATGATATAAATGATACAGTACTAAAAACTCAGAGCCAATATTAAGCAGAGCAATGCTTGTTGAACATGTCGATAAACTGAAAGAGGACAGGAACACAATGACTTGTGAAGAATAAAATAATAGCAGATTCCTAAAGGAAGTATGAAAAACTTAGGATATGAAAATTGAGTTCAATAAATGGTTTAGATACCCTCAAACACTGAGATGAAAATGCAGTAAGATAAATAAAAAGAACTCAGGTGGGAGAGAGAATAGCATGCTTGAACACAAGGTAGAGGAAATGGAATACCTCAAGTAAAGAACATGATGACTCAAAATAATGTTAGGTAAGGCACAATAGTATTTATAGCTAGTAGTTAGGGAGGGAGGAAGACAGTGAAGCCCCTTGTGGAAAATATCTGGATTTTTCTAAAAGCAAATGAACAACAACTACAAGTAGAACCATAATAGATACTACACTGTACATAGATGGATTCTGGATGGTTCTAGATTATTCTCTGAGTAAACTCATGTACATCTTCATAGGCTTGGAAAAAAAAGACTCTAAATTTGCACAAGACTCTTTAAATAAGGAAGCTAAGAAAAATATTTCTTTTTCATGATTATACTGAAGACAATTTTTCTCTGGTGAGTTCTGAGATTCAAAAATTGTTATGATTTGTGAAGAGGTTAAAATGGATTCTAGCTAGGCATGATGGTGAGAGCTCAGAAACACAAGCCCTGAACTATGGGTTTATCCTTAAACAGGAATCTGAGCCCATGGACATGGTTCAGATGGTAGGATGACTGCTTGGCATGCTTCATGAGGACAAATGTATGCACTGAACCAACCACAAAGCTCTTGATCTATAATCTGTCCTTTCTGCAAAATATGCCTGGTCAATGATATCTCAGAGATATTGGGAGTAACCAATCAATATCTGATTTGACTTAAATATCAAAGGCACATTTGATAAATATTACATATCAGTATTCATCTGTGATTAAGGATATGAATATAGTGGAAACTTTTCCTGAAACTAATACCAGTGTTACAAATATAAACAAGTAAATTTCTATATAGTTTAAAGCTTAGCCCTTTTATTGGCCCACCATCTCAGATAACATATAACTTAAAGGTACTCAAGCCTATGACTTTCCATGTGGCAGGCTCTTTACCTCTCTGCTCCTGATCCCATCTATCTGTTCTCTGACACTCACTAAATATCCTATATCTGCTTTGCCTTTCCTGCACTAGTCTCTCTGTCTAGAAATTCTAACCTCTAATTCTTGTCCCAAGTGTTGGACTTCAGGTTTTTCTAACAAGCTATCAGGTGTGAAACAAATCCAAAACATCTTTAAGCTACCTCTAGTCAGAGGACTAGCTGACCTTCAAGTATCTGAGCAGGCTTAGAGACAAAAGTATTTACAAATGTAAGGCTGATGATGAAACATACAAATAACAATATCAAGGTCTGCTAGCATTTAGCTCTTTGCCAATATGGCAATCAACATGTAAAAATACATAGACACACCTGCATACAATGTGAAGAAAAGTCATCTCAACACAGGTGCAGTGTTCATGTAAGGCAGAAGAGGGAATTGGAGCCCATGTTTTGGAATGACACTTTAATATAGAATTGTCTGACCTCAAATGAAAGGAATAAACGTGCCCCAGGTTTCTGAATTCTTCAATTATGCCAGCAGCACTTGCCTGTTTTATGTCTATAGAGTCATGTAATGTAATCATACTTTACATATCAAAACAACACTTATATTCTGGAAAACATCTTTTTATTTTTCCATTTACACTAAGAAAACTCTAACATCAGAAGAACTAGAAGCAACCACAAAATGTATCTTACCTGTAGGGGGCAAAGGTTCTGTGTTGGAAGAAAAGTTCTAGAGAAACCAGGAATGGAAAACCACAGGGATTTCTCCTCAATGGAAGAGAATACACTCTTTTCTGACCAGAAGTGAGGGAATGGATGTAGTAAGTATCATGGTGAGCTGTGGTAGATATGGGGCCAGGCCATACCTGAAAGTCACAGACTATCAAGTTTATCCCACACTCTTCCTCCCTAGATCATTGAGTCTCAGTTAATAGAATCCATTCTTAGGGGAGGTGTCACATGCTCTTTATAGCTTGGTGACCTCTACACAGTGTGTTTGATTCTCATTTATGGCCTTTAATCTTAGGACACTACTTTATGAAAGAATGATCACCTGGAGTTTGAAAAAGACTTTTGAGGTAGTCACACATTAACTTGTTTTTTTGTGTAGGGATGATGGAGATAACTGTTACCAGGAAAAATTTTCACAAAGTTAGACCGTACTTAAATATTCCTAAATAAGCAACTCTTGGGTAAGAATCCAGAAGTTTGACCCAATACTGGGTAATGTGTCTAGAAAGTAAAAATTCAGAATTTACTTCTGGGTTTTAATAAAACATGAATGCCTGGGTTCATGCAAGCTCAGGAAATAAAATCCTATAATCTCCAACCTGAGGTAGTTCCACTCCTGAAAATCCTACCCTCACAATAGAAACCCTGTACAAAGCCTGCCTCTTTTCTGATTCTCACCTGAGCAGATTCAACCTTCCTCCACAGTTTTTCTCAGTATATATCTTGTGTGTGGTTAATTGTTCCACAAAGCTTTATGGTATATCTTGGCTTCTGACTTCCAGGAGACCTTTTATTTTAGACCTGTAACACTTGTATTGAGAATCTTTTCCCCTTTGAGATACAAGATTTAGTCTGGGGATAACACACAACACAAACCTGCCAGCATTGAAATACTCACAGTTTATCGAAATACATTTCATTTTTGTCTTGTGGATTGTTACTCTACCAGACCTAGGATTTTCAAAGACACCCACACTTATACCCCATAACCTGTAAACATCTAACATAGTCTTTCATTCTGTTAAACAAACTCAGAATTAAACACAATTTTTCTTCTACTTGGAAATTGGAGTTTTTGGTGTCCTTATGTGTAACGATCCCTGGACAATATTCTTTTCACCACCCAGGAAAAACTGTTTCTGAAAATTGAAGAAAATCAGACCAAAAATTAGTGAATAGAATTTGTGGGACCCAAATAATGATGCCTATATATCAAACATCAAAGAGCATCAATAACTAAAACTGTCAGAGTGTCCTAGTGACCTTCATGTTGTATTTGAGAAACAACTGTCAGCAGGCCACAGAATCAAATGCGTATAGTGAACTCACTGGTACCATATGCAGCTATGCTTAGTTAAGTCTCTAAAAGAGAGGAACACATTTAAATTGATTGAAAGTGCCAGACAATAATATATTGAGATGTAAAAACAGCAGAACCATGCATCTTCTCTACTTCTCATGCCCTCTTGAATACATCCACAAAGCAGGTCAGTAAAAGAGGCATCACTCAGCCAACACACTCTCTGAAAACACAGTGACCAAAAAGATACCCAGGGATATAACACCTACACAACAAGACAAGACCAAAATCAGCATCCCAAGCCCAGATGCCTAGACAACAGCATAGTTACTGTAACATCCAGGGAAATATGGTACCCACAGAGTCAAGCTACTCCATCACAACAGATTGTTCTGAATATTCCAACATAGCTAAAAGTACAAGAAAAAAAGACCTTAAAAGATTTTAAAACCAACTATATGAAGACAAGAGTGGTTCTTCAAGATAAAATGAATAAATCCCTGAAAAAAAGGAGGAAATGCAATCAGACAATGGGAAGAAATCAATAAATCCCTTAAATAAATGAGAGGTCAAAATTAAATTCTGATGAGACAAAGAAGTATGTTGACACTGCCCAAGCTGTAATTACACGCTGTTTCATGACAAATACAGCAGTGACTGTGAGTTCTTTAGAGGTGTAAAGTCTTCACCATTGCTAACAAGTCCTAAACCATTCCTTTATCGCAATGTCTTCCTAAGGTACCCAGCTTATCCTCAATTAATGAACATTTAAGTTATTTTAAAATTTATGTTACCATCTAACACCAATGAGCATGAAAATGCTGATACTTGTTAAAACAAAGATTGAGAACATGAAAATAAACTTAGAAGATTTATTTAGATGCATACCAATTCTGTCATTTTATGAGAACCCTGTAGAGCAGGCATGCGTAAGCTTGGATACCGTGAGACTGTGTGGAGGACATGGTTGATTGGGTTGTTTGTTGTAATGAGGTTTCATGGGTGTAGCTAGTGTGTCTGAAGTGGATCCCAATACATACACTAAATATGTGTGATTTCATATCAAATTTAATAATTAAACATGGACTTATTAAATTGTAGTCAGTATCTGGGGAAAATCCCAAACTACTTCTGTCAGTAAGCAGTACTTATTTGTAATTTAATACATAATTTCTTATCACATTTGGATTCTTTGTTCAACTCTGAACCATGTTTTATTTTCACTTTTTATCTTCTCAATTAAATCATATTTGGTAGGATAGGTTCTTTGTGGCCATACAATATATTCTGTATCACTAAACTCATACTGAAGTCTTTTTTCTATGGTTTACAACATTATATCACATCTGTTTCAATTTCCCTCCTCCCAGGGAATACACACTTAGGGAGGGTCCAAGGTTGAAAGCCTCTACCCAGCTCACCACATGCACCAAAAGAACCACAGTCTTGCCCACAGTTGGCCTCAGTCCCAGCAGATGAGACTGATAGCTCAGTAGAATGATTGCTCTTGGCCTGGGGACAGTTGGTTCCACAGTTACAATCTGTTCTCCCTCACATCTCCCTGCAGCTGCATCAGTGGAAACTCCTGGAAAGAACATTCAAGCTGCCTCTCCCTGGTACTATTGATTTATAGGCCTGTTGAGAGTCCTGTTTTAGCTTTGACAACCCTGGTGGACCATGGGAAACCAGCAGCTCCTCTGCTGGAGGAATCAGAGATCAAAGGACTTAGACAACTGAGGCATTTAAGCTCTGCCCTTCCACCCAAAGGTCAGACAGAGCCTTGGTCTGGGAAATTTGCACTTTAGAACAATTTTCCAGTTTCCCAGAGCTCTTCCTGTTCCTCTTCCAAAGCACAGGGTTATTTCTGTGCACATTCCATTCCACACACAACTGGCCACTGTAGCAATATCTACTATTTGTTGCTATTGCCAACTACTATCAATGTAGAAAAGCTCTCTCTCACCTTCCTCCCAGTCCATTTCTATGCTGTGAATACACCCTTGGCAAAGTTCCTCACTAAACTTAATTCTTTCACAGGCCCCTCTTTGTTTCCAATCTCCTGCAAGATCCAGGGAGGTAGGCAGACACCCATTCAGTGACATCTTTTCCTTTTCACTGACCAGTCAGAGCCCAGACAGAAAAAAAGTTACAGGAGTGTCTACCAAGCACTGGGCATTAGAGCCAGGATTCAAAGAAAGTCTTTGCAACACAGCATGAGCAAGGCTGAGCTACATGAGGCCTTGCTATAAAAAAAAAAAAATGAAACCCCTTTGGAAAAATAATGTAATTCTTAACAAACAGTAAACTTGCAGAATATTAACAAGTCCTTGATCAGAGCAGTGAGCATAAAGGAAATGAAATTTAAATAGTAATAGCAACAATTGACTTAAAAATGTAAATATAATTGAAAAACAAATAGGTATAATGACTTTGAAAAAGAGCAGACTCTTCCCTGGTAGAGGGAATGGCATTAATAAAGACTGTTTGACCTTGTCCATGTGTTCAATATTACCTGCTGAAATCTGTAACCTGACATACACAGCTACAGCCAATAGCATGTGTCAGAAATCTCTTGAGATAAATTAGCAATGTCAGTGAGGATTGCACATATCTGCATAGGACAAACCATTAATTGGAAATTTAATATTCACTGGCCCAAACTGACCTTTGCAAAATGTACATCCACTAATCTATTCTGATTTCATTAAATAACTTGAACTGATAGATGCTGAGAAATTATAAAATTACTCACTCTCCCTGAATCAGGTTCTTTTTCATAACAGTGAGCCCTGCAGCTGACTCCCTTAACCTTTAATTTATGATCTACATATTGCCCATCCTGCTTTGCCCAGCAGTGTTCACCTTAAACTATCCCACCAGTTCTGGTCTGAAAGGGTAAGCCAAACTTTACCTGCAAATATTCCTTCTGATGCTACAATGGACACTTACTTACATAAATCAAATGCATAATTTAAAAACTCTGTGGGGGACACCCTGTTAATTTAAAAATTTGCAAAATTTAATCAGGAGAAAAGCCAGGTCATTGCCTTGGGAACATGAAACTGGGAGCAAGGTGATGAGTCAACACAACTTGCTCAAAACCATTTTGTATGGGCTGAATATGTAGCTATCCATGAGTTAAGATGCTTTCCCAAGGAGAAATCACTCTATGCAATAACAAAGATTAATTATAAATTTCTTTAAGGACAACATGCATTTGGCTCTGGATAGTCCTCAAACACAAGCCAGCCAGGAATCTTGCTTCCCACACATGCTGTCATTTTAAAGTCTCTTTTAGGATCAGAATCCAGGATATGCTTTGAACAATTTAAATATGGACTGCGATTCCAGCCTCTTAGGCAAATGGAGATTTACACAGCAAAGATATTCCCAAAATCATTTTCTAAGTGCACCAGTGCCCTAAAACAACAGGTCAGTCTTCAGTGACAGGGTCTTAATTGGAAAGTCCCAGTGCATAACAAAGATAGCAATTTGAAGATGTAAAAGATAAAAGCTACAGTGGAGAGGTTAGTTGTTTTTAATAAATTCTAAATCATTCAATTTTACCAAGGAAGACTCAGGAGCCAGATGCTTCAGTGAAAGCTTGCTAGCTCAGAGACACAGAGAAACCACCTGTTCAACTTCCTCTTTAGCTGAAATCCCAGAAGGAATCTCTTTCTGCCACACCTTCTCAAATGACCTCCTCCAAACTGAGTGTACCTAGTGCTGCTGCCCATACATTTCTCTGTCTTTGCTCCCAATTCCTTATTACTCTCTGTGGTTTTTTTTCTTAATAATCCTAGCTTCCCTTTCTGTCAGTTGGCTGTGTTCTCCAATTCTTGAATCATGGTTGATTTTTTAAAATCTTGTGTAACCTTGGGGTTCGCAATATGAGCTAATATCCCACAACAATGGTCTTGCACAAATAACATATCATGTAGTATGCTTCTTAAGAAAAGTAGCATCTTATATACTACCTACAGTGGAAACATGAAAAGAAATGGGAAACCTCTAAGAAGTCAGCAGAAACTATGACACAATGGGACAAACTCAGGAGGAGTGTAACAAATCCATGTTCACAGGGAAAACAGGATATATAATTAACATTACTGAACAAGGTTACAGTGGACTTTGGACTGATAACCATAGTCCACTGTGGTGGCCCAAGTTGGATTCTATTAATCTGACACATCCCTTCCCCACAGGTTCTGGTTGCAGATCTTTACCAGGTTTCCAAAGCAATTCTTTGCTTTAGAGAAGGAGCTTTGTAAAAGTAATTTTATTCACCTGAATTAATTGTCTCCTCTGAGGTATATAGCATAAATCTGCTTACCTAGCCTAATCATGGAAGTTTCTAGTCTCTGTACAATTCTTTCTAGGCTTAGAATATTTTCAGTCCCAGAGATGTGAGGCTGAATAAGCTTCCCTCCCTAGTTCTTCCTGAATTGTAGCTGGTTGTCAACTCAAACAGTTCTGGCCCAAAATTCCTCTTCACACTGACTGATTAAATATGCCCTCTCTCTCTCTTCTCTCTCTCTGTCTCTCACTCTGTCTCTTTCTGTGTGTCTTTCTCTTTCTCTCGTCTTCTCCTTCCCTTTTTTCTCTGTTCATTCCTGGTTCCTCTCTTTCTCTTCCCCCTTCCTTCCCCCCCCCCAAACCTTGATGACTTTCCTGAGCTTCGTCCTTGGGACTAATGATCTCACTCAAGAGCAGCTTTCCAATAAACTGGCACTTACTATAATCTAATCTTCCTTGGATTGATTCATTTCACCATCATAGAACACATAAATTACCAGTAAAGATGGGCCTACTCGTTGGTTGTAAATCTGGGTTGTCTGGACCAGGGAATATGTAAATAAGACTGCACAGGGTGCCAGATCTGTCTACTACTTACCACTCATCCCCACACCACACCAACTCCAGAGGCTCAGCAGTCTGATCCACTCCAATGTGGGCAATGACTCTGTGCTTACCATGTAGCAGCTTTGAAGCTTGCCTGAGCATACCTCAGAGCACCACTTATGCACTTCCCCTTCCTCCTGAAGTCAAGATAGATAGCTTGCACCTGTAATTCTCAAAATTAACCTGGAAGCCTTCTCTGCCTAGGAACCACATAACTTCCTGGCATGCTGGGAACTGTAGTACTTTAGGAATAACAAAGGCTCATGGGAACATACTGTGGCCTAATTGAGTTTAGCACTTAAAAAAATCCTATAAAACATCCATTCTGTCTTGCAAATTGGTGGGGTTTTCCTAACCAAGGTACATCTCTTGTTTGGTATTTAATAAATTCTTGATTTCAATTAGCTTCAAAATGGTTGAGGTGGGTTGTTACCGCAAAAACCAGGGTAAACCCACACATGCCTATAGTAAGACAACTTTACACCAAAATTGCTTTTCAATGCTAATACTTGGTAAGGGAGCTGTGCTACCATAGGCACTGAATGTCCTGAGCACCAGATTTTCAGATCAGATTGCTGAAGTGAGATCCTCACAGAAGCAAGTAGTCGCTAATAGAACCTAGTAAGTAATAACTAACTAGTAGTAGGGGGCATGTGGGCAGATCTCCCTTAATTGAAGATGAGCCTGGTCTACATAGCAGGTGTAAGGTCAGACATAGTTCTTAGTAAGACCCTATCTAAAATGACAATAAAACATAAAACAAAGAAACACAAGAATTATATGAACTACAGTTAAAACTCACACTAGAGTTTGTTTTCTCACATAAGTCTTCCCATGCAACATGAAAGTACTCTTGGGATCAGACTTCCCAGTTCCTAAGATTAAAAGTTTTATCCAGGGCTCAAGAGATGGCTCAGTGCTTAAGAGCACCATCTGCTCTTCCATAGGTCCTGAGTTCAAATCCCAGCAACCACATGGTGGCTCACAACTATCTATAATGGTCATCTGATGCAGTCTTCTGCTTTGTCAGAAGATAGCAACAGCAACAGTATAGCCACATATAAGAAATAAATATTAAAAAAAAGTTTTATCCCATGTTAAAAAAAATTAGTTACCAAGATGGATAAAATAAAATGGAATTTTAAAGTGTCTAATCTTATAATAATAATCAATGTCCTGGTTTCTACTCCCATCCACAGTATAGCCCTATATCCTCTCTCTTTAAATGGCAGCCTCATGAACCTAATAAGACAAGATATGCCTTGGGTTCACACTTGACTTTGTCCCGCTTTTTCATATTCCATGCACTGATGGTTAGTACATTCTCTAAAATTTCCTCAATATAATTTCTAGAATTTACAACTTTTCTCTTGCTGTCCATGCTTCACTTTACTTCTCAACATCAATGGGGAATACTGTAAAAATATGTCCTACTTTGCCCTGAATCCTCTCAGACTCTGAGCTGTATTGCTCCACCCTCACCCAGAACTGTGATCTGGTCATGGTCTCAGCCTCACACACCACGTTCCTGACTGTTCAGGCCTTTCAAACCTTCACCTACTGGAGTATCCTTTTGAATTGTCCCCATGAATTCCTAGATCTCTACTCTGACCACTCAGACCACTGAGACAACTCATGGACTGTACACCAAGTGGCATGCAGGCACTTGCTTCTGGTCTACAGCTTCTGGCAAGTGTCTCTGTTCAAGATAATATGACAGAATTACTAGGTGACTAACTATTCTTTAGAATGTGGCTTCATCAGAGAGGAAACCTTGTCTAGACTCTCAGTATTTCCCCAGCTAATAAGTAAGCCAGGTTCCTGCATACTATCTCTGCTCTTGGAAGGAGAATCAAAAGTGTTGAGTTGGAGGCCAGACTGGGCTACATGGGATCTTGTCTTTAAAACAGAAGTAAGCATGGTGACAAGGACCTTTAATCTCAGCACTTAAGAGGCAGACACAGTTCAATTACACAGTTACTTTCTCTAAAACAAACAGACAAACAAACAAAGTAACAAGAGTGTAAGGCCCCTATTAAGGGCTCTATGGGGGTGCTGTCTCTGGAATGCTGACTACAGCAAGGCAGGATGATGCTCAAACAGAGTTGGCAGTAATAGTGGGTGTAGACCCTAAGAGGCAAGGTGCTTCAATTAATCCACTGATGCTTTGTCCACCATAGGGTTCCTGGACACTAGTTCTCTGGTCACGAGTGAACCCAAAGTCTTCTCTATGCTTCAGAGGCTTGGAGAAATCAAAAAAGAGGGTGGTGTTTGCAAATCCCCCAAGTAATCATGGGTGCATGGGGCCTGTCTAGAGTGGTTGGGGGACTCCATCACTCATCCTGCTCTTCTATCCCCAAACCCAGACCTGTGTTCCCAGGTCTGCATGAGAGCAGTGGTGTGGAAGAGGACCACAAGTGTGAGTGTATACTTCCACCAGGTAACTCTGAGCTGCAGACTCAGGGAGGGCATCCTGGTATATAAGCATTGCATATGCATCCTGGCCTGGGGCTTTGGCTGGCTCTGGTTCCACTCTTTATAACCACTTCTCTCCAAAAGCTGCCACTGGAAGGACATTTCTCCCTAAACTTAAGTGTGGACCAAAGGTTTTGAGAGAAAAGAGGCTGGAAACAGAGGGGCTCCTCAATGTATGCTATGGATTGTATAACTAGGGACAGCCCTGAAACAATTAAATTACCTTATGAGGAATTGTGGTTTCTCATTGACCTCACAGGTATTTACTTTTTCCTCAGGAACTGCTAACTATTTCATGAGCATGTGGATATGGCTCCCCCTTGCCATCTGTGTGGGACACCACAGGATTACCAAGGACCTGAAAATCTAGTGTAGGTGGAGCAAGTTACTTGAGAGGCAAGAACATTGGGATACCAGAGTTTATCCCAGTAGACAGTTGTAGCTGGCTAGGGTGGGGTGCAGAATGTGCCTCTAGCTAATTTTGGGGATATGCCCTCTAATGCATGGTGAGTATCACCCTATCCATCCTGTAGCCTCCACACCTATATTGAATTCATAGTAGGAAGAGCTTTAATGCATCTGATGCTCTGGCTCTGTGTTAAGTAAGCTCCCTGCCCTAAGAGGCTAGAGGCAGCTGGGACAGTATCGTGAGCTAGCCTTAGGAAGAAAGCTGCCTAAAAGAATATTGGTTTTGGCTGGTGAAATCTTCAGTTTCTGAGTAGGTGTGGTGCCTTTCCCTCACATGGTGTCTAAAATGGCCTTATTCACTGAGTTCTTAAGTCCCATATTCATAGCACTTAGGAGGGCATTTCCTCAGAGCCAAGACAGTCAGTCTTACCTCACCAACACACAGAACATAGAGGAGGAGGTTGGTGAGCAGGAAAGATGGATGTGAACACAGACCTTTATGTTTCCATTGTGTGTCTCATATCCTAGTCACCATGGCTGGCCTTATGCAAGAGCTTTGTAGTGTTTATGGCACATCAAGAAAACCATCACATGGGAAAGAATGGGATATTGTACAGAAATCTTTAACAGAGTTATAAAAAGGATTAGGTAACTGGCTACAAGTGATCAAAACAACAAATATTTATAAACATCACTGTTGTTGGTCAATCAATACCCATAACCGTATATTTATTTTGGAAGATTGCATTATGCCTCTGTATTCATGCTATTACCAAATGATATTCATGGAATTTCTGGATTGTACATGAAAAAATACATAAATTAACATTGTAGCTATGCATTATGTTAGGTTTTGAAAGTTGATACCAAGAGAAATCCAAGGAAAATAGTGTTTGTTTTTACATTTTTTGAGAGCAAACTTGTTTGAACATTAACTGCTCTGCCAGCAGTAAGTGCTTAGTTTTGGCCTCCGTGAGAAAGTACTAACCGTGTTGAAAATTAACAGCTGCATCAGTGGGAAAGTACCAGCACAGATAAGTACAAATAGCTATTAGGTATTAGGTATAGCTATTAGCTGTTAGGTATCTAGCAACTCACTTTGTTATGAGAATACCTGATATAGATTTTGTGATTAGGTATCTAGCTATCCATTTTATTATGAGAACGAACATCTATGGATCTTTCAGACAGGTGCCTAACTACCAGTTGGGAACAAATAGCTATGGATCATATGAACAAATAGCTATGGATCATATAGACAAGTACCTAGCAACCTGTTCTGTTCTATTTCCCCTGCTGAATTTTTCACCTAGCCAATATCCTGGTCTTGAGAGCACGTGCACTCCCCAAAGACAAAGTGACCCTACTCCCTCCCTTCACCCCATCCTGCTACTATGAGTATATAACTAGGGTGGGAAAAATTAAAGTTTGTCAGCTTGATCATATTTCTTGACTTGCTGTCCATTCTTTGTGTCTCTTGCCCTCCCCCCAAATCACTTCCAGTTGATTCCCTAAGTCCTTGTTCAGCTACCCCACCGGTTGGGGTATACACTGTTCTTTGAAAAGTATGCTAAACCATCAAGTTTAGTAAATAGTAGGATCACAGTTTTAAATCTTATACTTCTTCAAGTTCCATTAACTATGGTTGTGAGGTCCTGGAAAATTCCCCACCTATTAGAAGGTACAATCTTTAATATAATACATTGCCACACTTAGGGTTCTGCCAATGCATAGGCAAGCACCATGGAGTAAGACTCCATGGATTTCTGTTGGCTGTATTCTCACTAAGACATTTGCCAAAAAAAAATCTAGCCTCTTTGATAAAGTTATTTATCAGCTGTAGGCATTCCCTGGTAGATTTATTTTAGAGTTGCATATAAAATATATAATCATATCATCCACATAAAGTGATGCCTTGACTATATCATTTCCAATTTGTAACCCTTTGACCTCCTTATGTTGTCTAAATGCTGTCAAAACTGTGGAGAAAGAGCAACACTGTTCCATTGCTGGTCAGATTACAAACTTGTACAACCACTTGTGGGGCAGTGGTCTGTTCAACTGAGTAACTTAGGAACTCTGGAGCTCTAGTGGGCAGTTTCTGCCTGCAGGGGCTGGAAAGAGTTTGGCTATAATTCCTGAGTCTTTGGCTCATGTTTTAATCACAACTTCTCACAGCTGCCCCTGCAGGAGATGTGTACTCTATCAGACAGACAATGCCCCAAGCTCCCAACATTCTAGCTGGATGCTACCCCCAGTCATCTGACCACAGCCAGGCATGTCTTGCCCCAAAGACAGATAGCAATGCCCCATATAATATAAGGGGCGGTTCACACCCTTCGCTCTCTCTTGCAATTTGTATCCTCTCTTGATGTTTGTCTCCTCTCCTGTACTTTGTTTCCTCTCTTGCTCTTTGTCTCCTCTCTTGTCCTCTTCCTCTCTTTCCTGCTCTTTGTTCTCTTCTCTTGCCTTCTTGCTCTCTTGCTTTCTTTTTTTCCTTTACCTCTCTCTCTCCTCTATTTCTCCTGTCCTTTCTCTCCTTTCTTTCTCTTTACATGACTGGCCTATTTTCCCTTTCCTATAATAAAATATCTCACTGCCTCCTTTTTAATTAATATGCCCTACCACAGACCTCTGCAGCAGAAGAGAGAGTTCCAGGTCACAGCAGTGATCCATCAGTTACTACAACCACTCTGGAAATCATTCTGGTGGTTCCTCAGAAAACTGAACATAAGTCTACCTGAAAATCCAATTACATCACTCCTGGGCTTATATACAAAAGAAGCTCTACAATATGAGAATGAAGTGTGCTCACTATGTTCATAGCTGCCTTATTTACAATATCCAGAAGGCAGAAACAACCCAGATGTCCCTCACCCAAGGAATCGATTTAGATAATGTGGTTCATTTATACAATGGAATACTATTCAGTAATTAAAAATGAGTATATCATGAAATTTACATGTAAATGGATGGAACTAGAAAATATCATCCTGATTGAAAAACACAGGCCCAAAGTTACATATATGATATGTACTCACTGACAAGTGAATATTAGCCAAAATTTTCAGAATACATATGATACAACATACAGACCATATGAAGCTAAAAAGAAGGAAGGCTCAATTGTGGATACTTCAATCCAATGCAGAATGGGGAACAAAATAATCACAGGAGGCAGAGGAAAGGAAACATAGATGAAAGGGAGAGGGAAGAAAAAGTGTGGTAATATCAGGAAGGAGCATGACAGGAGAGAAGCCTAGAGGGCCAAGAGAATAAATAGAAATATGCAACAGTGTGGGAGTGGGGGACAGAGTTATACTAGATAAAATCCCACACTTAATGGATGTAGGAGGCCCCCAGGACCCAATAGGGATGACCTTAGTTGAAATGCCAAACATCAGGTAGATGGAACCTAAATAGAATACCTCCAGTAGGCAGACATGGCTCCCATTTGAGGCATGGGAGAACCTGACTATCTTCAAAAATTTGACCCAGAATTGTTCATGTCTAAAGGACATGAATTGGCATAAGTGGAACAGAGACTGAAGAAAATGCCATCCACTGACTGGTCCAAATTGAGATCAATCTCATGGTCAGGCACCAAACCACGACACTATTACTGATGCCATATTGTGTTTTCAGAAAGGAGCCTGGCATGACTACCCTCTGAGACTCTCTACCATCAGCTGACTGAGACAGATGAAGATACTTACAGCCAATCATTGGGCTAAGTTCAGGGTTGCACATGGAAGAGTTATGAGACAGACCAAAGGAGCTGAAGGGGATTTCAACTCCATAGGAAGAACAACAATATCAACTAACCCAGACCCCTCAGAGCTCCAAGAATCTAAGCCACAAACTAAAGAGAATACATGGGCTAGTGCATACTATCTTATGTAGCAGAGGAATGCCTTGTCTGTCCTCAGTGGGATACAATGAGCTTGATTCTGTAGAATCTTGATGCCCCATTGATGTAGGATGCTAGCAGTGTGAGATAGAAGTGGGTGGATCAGTGGGTTAGCATTCTCAGATGTAAAGGCTAGGGGCTATGCAGTAAAGAATTCATGGAGAGAAAACCAAGAAGAAGGGGCCACATTCAGAATGTAAACACATAAAATACTTAATTTTAACAATTAATAAAATTAATGGAAGAAGAAAAAAGTAGAAAGAAAGAAAGAAAGAAAGAAAGAAAGAAAGAAAGAACAGAAAGAACAGAAAGTATGAAGGATACGAGCTTGTTCTTTGACAATATCAACAAGTTACACAAAACTTTAACCAAACTAACTAAAGCCAGAGACACAGTAATCAATTTAAGAAAATAAGAAATTGAAAAACACATAACTATGGACACCGAGGAAATTCAGAAAATCATTAAGTCTTTCTTGAAAAGAATCTATACTCCACAAAATTGGAAAATACCAAAGAAATGGATGATCGTCTAGACATATAAAAATTACCAAAGCTTAATCTAGAACTTAATCAGCTTAATCAGATGTAAACTATCTGAATAGTCTTATAAACCCTGAAGTCATTAATAGTCTCCCAACTAACAACAACAACAACAACAACAACAACAACAACAACAACAACAAAAAGAGATGTCCTGGGATAGATGGTTTTAGTTCACAATTCTTACAGACTTTCAAAGAAGAACTAATGCCAATATTTCCAGGGATGCAAGAGTGGTTCAATATACAAAAATATACGAACATAATTGTGATACTCAGTGTTTTCTAGAGTCACAGAACTTATGGAATGTCTCTATATATTAAGAAAATTTAATGTAATGACTTGCAGTCTGCAGTCCAAGTAACCCAACAATGGAAACTGGCAAATGGGAAGACCAAGAAGCTCAGTCCCATGAGGCTAGGTCTTCTGTATAACCAAGATTCTAGAAGAAGTAGGTTCCAACAGATGTGCTGGCAAGTAAGTGCAAGGAAGTGTAGAAGAATGATACTTCTTTCTTCCACCATTCTTATGCAGGCCTCCAGCAGAAGGTATGCCCCATACTAAAAGTGTACACAACCATGACTTGTTTTGGAATTTGCTCTGTGACAGACTGGCCTTGCTCTCAGAGTTCTGCTTGCCTCATTTTCCTGCAATTAAAGATATATACCACCTTGTCTAGTATGGGACAGTGGGCTGTTCTGGCAGCCAGAGTTCAGTAGAGCGGCCACCTTGGAACTCCGGAGACCCACTGAGCAAAGTAAATTTGTTCACAAGGGTCAAGGCATTTGGTGATTGTTCCAGAGACCAAGGCTCAGATTTCAGCCCAACCCCCTACAGCGGCCCCAGCAGGAGTGGTGTGTAATATTGGTCAAGCCCTCTCACATACAAATAAAGATTCTCAGCCCAAACCAATGAGAGATAACTGCTGCTGAAATCTGAATGACCCCCCCAAAACTAAATATATGTATGGTATCCAGAGAAGTAACCATTTGAAAGACCTAGTCAATGGTCTGAGCCTTCTGTTCTTAGAGCTGTTAACACTTAGGAAAAGATTTACTCTCCCAAAATGCGGCCTGAAGGTGTGCCACACTATTCACTGGTTAGTAGGCCTGTCAGCCCAGCCCAAACCAACTCAGTACAGGGCAGTGCGGAGAAACAATATTCTGGAAGACAGAGCAGAGACAGCTCCATCCGTGCTTGCTGGATTCTCTCCACAAGGGCTTCTTCACCAAGCTGGGACAGAGATCTCCGTGGGAAACTTTCCGCAATAAGACCCACAGCTGGTGACCAATGTGGGGCAAATACTTCGAGAAATTGAGCCCCTCACTTTTACAAGCAATCAATTTGTCTTTTCTTACTGTGTCTTCAGTCTGCCCCATCCTGGTATTTAGGCAAGCTGAAGGAGCAACTGAAGTATCCTGGACAGAACTACTCTCTGGTGTTGACTAAAGGTATCTCTGGCCTCTGTCTAAATCTCAACAGTCCGCAATGGGCATTGGCAAAGACTCTACCTAATTTCCTAATTTCTTAAAACAAAAGAAACCTGGTTATGCAGGGGCCAATTAAAAGCCACAAAGTGGCTGCCAGGGTTTTTTTGGTGTGTTTGTTTGTTTGTTTGTTTGTTTGTTTTTTATTTTTGAGACAGGGTTTCTCTGTATAGCCCTGGCTGTCCTGGAACTCACTCTGTACATCAGGCTGGCCTTGAAATCAGAATTCTGCCTGCCTCTGCCTCCCAAGTGCTGGGATTAAAGGCATGTACCACCACCACTGGGCTTCCAGTTCCTAAATCTGCAGGAAGGCTCAGCGTTTTGTACCTCTGCCGAATCCCCCAAAGCCTGACAGGCTAAGGGAACATACCCTTTGGACAAATGTTTCTATTCTTTCCAATTATGGAAAACTCACCATCTTATAAAAATCGCCCCAAGCCAGGGAAATATGTGCTCTACTGAAACATCATAGAATAAAGATAGCCAAAAAAAAAAAAAAAAAAAAAAAAAAAAAAAAACAAGCTTTCTTGTTCTGGGAAGAAGTCCTCAAGATAGAGCCAGGTATGGCCAGGGATAATATTTATAGCCTGGACTCATGGGCCCAAGTAGTTTCTCTCATCAAGAATAAAGATACCTGAGAAGGAGGAATGCTCTCCCGTGATTTTTTGCTGATCTTAGCTGCAATTCAGCAATACATAGGGCCGTCTAAGACACAGGCAAAACTCCGTGATGGGACAAAGGAGCTATCACCTGCCTTTTCCCTCACTTCACCTCCCCTTACCAAACCAGTTGGAGATATCTCTCCTCCCCCTTCTCCAAGCCATAAAAGCAAAATACTATCAAATCTGTCGACGAAGCTCCATCATAAGACTCCATAGTGTCTTATGCCCAACTATCTACCATGCAACAACTTTGTAATTTTCAAGACTCTTTTTCTAAAACTAACAGTGCCTCCCCTGTTATGCAAGAGCCTGAAATGGAACTAGGAAATCAAACTGCCCAGGCATATCCAGTTAATATTAACCCTAGTCGAAATAAGCCACTTAACTGGTATCCACTACAAGCCTCAGACTTTAAAGAATTCAGACAGGCAGTGAAGGAGGATGATATCCATGCACCCTGGACGAAATCTCTCCTACAGAGCCATATTGCTAATTTAAATACACCCCAAGATTGGAGAACTATTTGTCGTTCTTCTCTCCCTGGCCCTATATTTTTGGAATGGGTAGCCTTATATCGAGATGAATGATGTCAACAGGTCAGGCAATACCAGGGCAGAGGTAATACCCCATGGGGATTTAATGAACTCTTTGGCCAGGAAGACTTTTCCACGGGAGTACAGCAGGCAACCCAGCCAGCAGGGTATTATGAGCAAATCCTGTACTGTTCAATCCAAGCTTGGGATAGGCTCAACCCACCCTCAGGGTCTCAAGACACCACATCCTCCCTGCTTTCTCTCTATCAAAAGCCCAGAGAACCCCTATCTGATTTTATTCTTAGAACTAAAATGAGTATAGAAAGAAAAAATCCCAACCCCACAGCCTTCTTAAAACCATCATATGGGAAGGTATGACATATGAATCAAGACTAGCTTACCAAGTCCTCCTAGAAGAACACCATGATAGGTGGATTTTGGCCACCAAAGACATAGGAACTATATCACACCAGATTACATCCATGGCTCAGGCATTTGTAACAGCAGTAAAAGCAGAAAGAATCTGCTTTAAATGTGGAGAGGCAGGACATTGGAGGAATGAATTCCCACAAAACTCTCTCCCCATAGCAGATTCTAATCCCCCTAAGAAAATCTTTCCCTGCTGAAGACAAGGTTTCCATTGGAGAAAATACTGTACCGATAGGTATGATAAGCATGGTAAGCCACTGAAACCTTTAAACTCCCTCAGCTCTGATAATAAGAGGGACAATTGCTCCCATAGAAGCCTTATGGGTATCCAGCATCTCAGAAGGCTCCCATCCAAAATTAACTATTAAAATAGACAACAAGCCATTCAAGGGCCTTATTGATACTGGAGCAGACAGGACAATTTTAAGACAGCAAGAGATCCCACATGACTGGCAACTGATCCCTGGGCCCCAGCTCTTAGGCATAGGAGGTACCTCCCATGCATTCACCACTAAACAAACTTACAAGTGGGAAGACCAGGATGTGGCTACTGGCTTTTTATGACCCCTGGTGGCTCAAGTAGCCACCAATTTTCTAGGAGAGATATTTTACAAGTCTTGGAGTTAGTTCTTACCACCCAACCAAAGAGAACCTACATTACAATAGAGGACATTACCTATAAAGATAATACCCAAGGAGATCCAAAAATCCCCCTCCAAGTCACTCCCAATCCTAGGGGCCACTGCCAGATTTAATATTCCCTGCCTTGATTGACTTTCTGATGAAGCCGTCTGGTTCCCACAGTGGCCTCTGTCAAGGGAGAAACTTAGAGCCCTCAAATAGCTGGTAGAAGAACAGCTGCTGCTACAGCATCTCTGCCCTTCCCACAGTCCATGGAATACCCTTGTGTTTGCTATAAAAAAAAGAGTATAGGAGGATGGAGATTATTACAAGATCTAAGGGCAATTAACAAAACCATGAGAATCTGGGGCTCTTCACAAAGACATCCAACATCTCAGCTATCCCTACCAATGTTCCTGTCAGCAAATAGATATAAAAGACTGTTTTATTCCATCCCTCTCTATCCCAGAGACTGCAAACGCTTTGCATTTTCAGGACCCACAATTAACAACTCTGGACTGGCCTCATGCTATGAATGGACTGTTCTCCCACAGGGAATGGCTAACAGTCCAACTATCTGTCAGGAGGATGTAGCCACTACATTAAAACTCTACATAGACAAAGGACTCAATTTCTATCATTACATGGACAATATTTTAGTGTGGGGGAACTCTTCTGCTTCCCCTCCCATCTTAAGGATCAGTTAATACCTTCCCTATCTGCTGTAGGATTCAAAATACCCCTTCAGAAAACCCAACTTATTCCACCCATCTCATTTTTAGGAACAGAGATCTCTCTTACTTCACTCAATATGTCGCCTCAACCCTACCCTTTCTTTCCATCAAAAATTAACTCTCACCTCTCTCCAGAGCTTTTTGGGCAATCTCAATTGGCTTTGGCCCTGATTCCCCCTTCCTACAAGCACCCTTCAACCCCTCTTCAACCTCCTTAAAGGGGACAAAAGTCCCTCCTCCCGGAGAACACTATCCCCAGAGGCAATCCAAGCTCTAAACTCTGTCAATATAGCCCTAAAAGATATAGCTCTTGCTAGGTATGACCCAGAAAAACCTATACAGACCCTCATCTTTAACTCCTCCCCTACACTTGTGGAAGCCCTTTACCAACCTCATGGAATGCTAGAATGGCTCCATACTCCGATGGGTGGTGCACTCCGAATTTTAAATGAGGTGGATGTACTAGCTAGCATGATTAAAAATGGCAGGGATAGAGCCCTACAAAACCTAGGGAAGGAACCTGACATTCTTGTCACCTCCTTCTCCCTCTCTGACATTCAGTGACTGATTAAAAATCACTCCTGCTTTGCTGGTAGGATTCCCAGGACAAATTGATAACCATTACCTTGATGAAAACTGGGCCTCCGTCTTCCCTCTGTTGCAATGGCTGCCTCCTAAACTATTCTGAAAGGAGTCCATAGCAGGAGCCCCCTCAATATTTACTGATGGGGGAAAGAGGGGAGCTGCAGCAATAATATGTTACTTCCCTGAGGATGAAACCCCTATCACCCAATTTGAAGAACTACCCAATCACTCCCCTCAATATAAAGAATTATATGCCATCTATCTAGCTCTAAAAGAAGTCAAATGCCTCCTCAATCTCTTCTCAGAGAGTGTATATGCTGTCAATTTGCTCCCCTGGTTGTCAAGATCCTTCATCAAAGTAGAGACCAATCCACTTCCCCCTCTACTTATATAAGTCTCTACCCTCTTATAGGAAAGAGACTCCACCATCTATATCCAGCATATCTGATCTCAACAATCCCTTACCAGGTCCTATATCGGAAGGAAATGCACTTGCTGACCAAACAACCTCAACCGCCACGTTCATGGCCTCAACGAACAAGTAGATCAATTTCATTCATGAATGCACACAAATATAAAAGGGCTTCATGCCCGCTTCCCCCACATCCCTCTTGCTCAACTCCAAAGGATTGTAAAGACATGTTCCTCTTGTGCATCCCTCATTACCACTCCAGCTTTACAAATGCTGGATACCAATCCTCAAGGCCTTGTATCCCATGCCTTATGCCAAGTTGATGTCACCCATATTCCCCTATTTGGTAGACAAAAATATTTTCATCAATGTAGATACATACTCCCATTTTATATGGGCTACAGCTCAAACAGGTAAAAACTCAAAAAGGTTGATTCACCATATGCTCTCCACCTTTGCCATCATGGGCATTCCTCAACAGATAAAGACTGATAATGGTCCAGTTTTCACTAGCTCTCATTTCAAAACTTTCTGCACACATTGGGGAATTGCCCATCTTACAGGAATTCCCCACAACCCCCAGGGCCAAGGAATAATAGAAAGAACACATCAAACCCTAAAAGCCCAACTCTTAAAACAAAAGGCAACCACCTATGTCCCTAATGTACAATTAATGATTGCTCTGATTACCCTAAACATATTTAATATCTACAAAAACTCCAAACATCTTTCTATCTCCCTCTATTGGCATATATCAACATTAACCCCCCCCCATTCCTGTATGATGATGAGACCCTCTAGATGTAATTTGGAAGGGACCGGATCCCCTCCTTACAACCGGGAGGGGTTTTGCTTGTGTTTTCCCACAGAACCAATCTAAACCTATCTGGGTTCCCGCCAGAAATTTCCGACACCACAGTGCCAACCAAGAAGATGGTCCACCTCTCACTGGCAGATCAAGGAGAGACGAATGTGGCAGAGAACACACCACACCCAGAAGATAAACAAGATCTCCTAGAAAGACATCCATGACCTGGTGACTACTGCCCAGGCCATGTGCCCTCTGCAAGCCCCACTCTCCTCTATTCTCTGGACTGTTTTTGTTATTCTTCATGCTAACTCTGCTACTGAGCAGCCTCTCCTTCGCATTCTGAACACATACCACTGGGGATTCTATGCAAGGGAAACCTACAATGGACACAACAAAATTATAGGGATCCAAGACTGTCCACTCGAAGGATTCGAACCAGGATTGAGATCCCTTTACACCCAGATTCCATCTCTACTGTTCCAGCCCCTTTCCTTACTGAAACACAGGTGAATGTCTCCAAGAGGTCTCCATATATGAAGGTTGCAAATACTGGAGCTGCAGAATAGAATCCACCAGTAGTGGCAGCAACATGTTCACTAACCTTAACACTCATTTTCAGCTCTACATCGGTGATCCATGGGATAAACTTTGGCGAACCGGAGTCACGGATAAACTTTATGACAATGACTATGCCAAATACCCAGTTGCTGACTTGTTCATCTTCAATGAGCTTGTTCCTGCCTCCAAATCAGCCTTTAGCCATGCTAATATTATCCAATAGGAAAATAAGTCTCAGAAGGACCTGTAGGCTATCCTCTCATGGTTACAATACATCCAATATGCAGCTGACCTCCTTTCCTTAACAACTCCTCCCAATTTGTCCCAATGCTTTTTCTGTGCTTCTCTCTCCCAACCATTATTAGCAGCTGTCCCCATTAACATTTCCTTTTGCAACCTCCATGGAACCCTCCCTGTAACTAAAGCAAAGGACATTTCTTTCTTTGACCTACCCCACCCTCTTTGCTTTGCAGCGCCCTCTTCAAAACCTCATCTCACATGTGTCCATAACATCATCATCACCAAAACAGTATGTGTTAACCCTCCTGCCCTCCTCTGTTGCAGAGACAATACAGGTGCCTGCATTAACCCCCCTTTTCAAGGCTCCTGCACTCCTGTGATGATTGTCCCCCAGGTTTATCTCTATGAACTTGAAGAACTCACCTTACAGATGGGAGAAAGCCAAAAGAAGAGAGAGACCTTCATTCCTCTGCTCATTGGACTAGGCATTGCTGTCTCACTGGGTGCAACAGGAACTGCTCAAGCAGCCATTGTCTAAACACAACATCTGGCCACTGACTTCCAAGATAAGCTTGATCAGGTGATGGCCTCCACTACAGACAGTCTCGAGTCGCTTCAGTGCCAGATAACCTCCTTAGCAGGAGTTGCTTTCCAAAACCAGAGAGACCTGGACTTACTGACTGCTGAACAGGGAGGGACTTGCATTTTGCTGGGAGAGGAATGTTGCTTTTTTGTCAATGAATCAGAGCTGTTAGAACAAGATATACAAACACTTTAAGAACTCAGAGAGACATTCCAGGCATGCTATAATCCCAATATCCCTATCCCTTGGTACTCTAACTCCTTGGTGTCTTGGATTCTTCCCCTCTTGGGCCCCATACTAGCCATTGTACCCTTGCTCCTCTTGGCACCCTGTCTCATCCAGTTTCTAAAGCAACAGATGAATAACATTGCAAAAATCACGAACCAATCAGGTCCTGGTTCAGTGTCAAACCTTTCCTGACACAGTAGACAGATATTCCAATGAAACCTCTCCCTTATAAAAAAAAAAAAAGGTAGGAAGAGTTGTGGGGCAGTGGGCTATTCTGACAACTGGAGTCCAGTAGAGCGGCCACCTTGGAAACCCGGAGACCCACTGAGCAAAGTAAATTTGTTCACAAGGAACGGTAGGCATTTGGTGATTGTTCCTGAGAACAATGGCTCAGATTTCAGCCCAATCCCCCCACACACACAATGGTCCCATCAGGAGAGGTGTGTAATATTGGTCAAGCCCTCTTACACGCAAATAAAGATTCTCAGCCCAAACCAATGAAAGATAACTGCTGCCGAAATCTGAATGACCCCCCTAAAACTATATATATGTATGTTATCCAGGGAAGTAAAGCATGTGAAAGATCTACTCTGTGGTCTGAGCCTTCTGTTCTTAGAGCCTTCTGTTAACACTTGGGAAGAGATTTGCTCTCCCAAAATGCAGCCTGAAGCTGTGCCGAAATCCTCACTGGCTAGTCGGCCTGTCAGCCCAGCCTGACCTGATCCAGTATAGGGCAGTGGTGAGAAACAGCATCCTGGAAGACAGGGCAGAGATGGCCCTGTCAGTGCTTCTTCAATTCCCTCCACAAGGGCTTCTTCACCAAGCTGGGCCTGAGATCTCCGTGGGAAACCTCTGGCAATAAGACCCACAGGCAAGAGAGAGAATGAGACAAAGAAAAAAGTTCTGATCAAGGCCCAATGTTACTTAGGAATCTGTGTATTTAAAGGGAAGGGACCCATCCCTCTCAATGCCAGGATCTCATCACCAGTCAGGAACTTGTCAAGCAGGCAGATTCAGTAAGTCAGCAGGTAGTGGCTCCTTGTAGTAAGCTGCAGAAGCAGCAGGACAATACACTTCCCCTCGGTTGAAAGTCTTGACCCTAGGTGCACTAGCTGTGGCAGAGCAAGGTCTAAATCAGCCTGTACCAGGCTTGGGGAAGGGCACAATTCTTCCCTTTTTATTATTTATAATTGAGTCCCTAAGAAATCAAGGTGATCATATAGTAGCTTCATCGTTGGATGAGTGGGCATTAACCAGCTGAGGGAGAATTGACCTGATTCCTCCCATGAGTCAGATTACCATTACTTCCCACAGTCATGGCTCTTGGTATCTTTTGAGGAGCAGAGGCAGAGCCTTAGAAAATCCTAAGGATAAGGTTAAAAAATAGATACCAACCTCCTTGCAAACCAGGTTTGTCTCTCCGGGAATCTAGAGATGGTCCACGTTGGACCTTCCCCTATGATGCTTAGTCTCGAAGCCCACGCTGGTGCCTATACTGGATTCATTTTATCTAGAACCAGTATGTACAGGTCTGAATCCTATGCAGCTCTTAAAGGAGAATTATCAACATCAGGTTTGGCAAGTCCCCTATCAGCAAAATCAAGTCTATTATAATGAATCACCATGAATAACTGCCACATCTGAGCTTTTCTGAACTTGAGCCTGCATGTAGGTAACAGGCTTTCTTGAAATACCAAGTGAAAGTTTAAAAGCAACAGGATTAACATTGTCTGTGAGGATGTCCCAAGCACTCAATTCAGTTGCAAATTAGCAACAATCAGACTCAAGGTCTGGACTCCTGGTGTGGGATAAGTGGCTTTGAGAATCAAAAAAAGAACTGTTAATTCTCAGGAAAATAGTAGAGGCTATGCTCCAAATTAACTTTGCTGGCTAAAAAAGATTTTTAGCCATCCTTTTTATTGGAATAATACTTACTAGAAGGCTCTGGATCTGTATCCATTTGATGAACCAATCTTTCAGGCAACCATTGTGTTCTATCTTCTTTTTGTGAGAAAACACAAACAGAACCTCTCCCCCATATTAACACGAGATCTGACCATTCCACAAGTTAGTTAGTAGGTCCCACCTTTTAACCATGGCATATTAACTGGAAGTGCACAGATGCCAATGGTGACCCTTTAGCATCAGTTTGCAAAGAATTAAAACAAATAAGACAAAAGCAAGATGTGCTTTTGCTGACCTCAGAGGGTATAATTCCCCCTTTTTCATTTTTACAAGCCAATTTTTCAGAGTGTGATGTGCATGTTCAACAATTCCTTGTCCCATTGGGTTATAAGGAATTCCAGTTTTATAATCAATATCAAGTTCCTTACAAAATGATATAAAATTTATGCCAGTATAGGTTGGTCCATTATCTATCTTAATGAATTTAGGTAATCTCATAGCATTAAAGGCTTGTAAACAATGATCAATTACATTTCTAGAGGCTTCTCCTATATGTAAGGAGGCAAAAAGGTATCCTGAATAAGTGTCAATACAAACATTTATGTATTTCAACTTTCTAAATTCTGCATAATGGGTTATATCCATTTGCCAAATATGATTAGGCATAAGGCTTAGTGGATTAACCCCTAAATGTAGAACTGGAGATAATGTAAAGCAGTTAGAGCATCGTATTACAATCATTGTTGCCTGCTCCTTAGTGATCTTATGTAGGAGCCTTAAGGTATGTCTAGAAAGATGAAATTTATCATGCTCACATCTAGTCAATGCAACAGGATCTGAAACTAAGGCCTCTCCTATTAGAGCTCTGTGAATGCAACCATTGCCTGGAACTAAAGGTCCAGGAAGACCAGAATGAGTTAGTATATGACCAATATAAAATGGATTTTTTTTAACAAGAAAGATGTTTTGCAATTGCAAAAACAGAGATCTTGCTGTCTTATTAAAATTAAATGTACAGTAAGTTTCTAATAAAGGAATAGACTGGGCTACATATAAACTATCATAAAAAGATTAAAAGTATCATTCACAGACTGAAAAACATTTAGTACTGCAGTCAGTTCTGCTAACTGAGCTGAGAGACTAGGTGTCTCTGTGACTACCTGATGATTATTCATAAGATA
>JADRCD010191718.1:32726-53384 GCA_019843815.1 Montemys delectorum | reverse complement strand
GTGTATGTGGGCATTCTACTGTTTATGTTGTTATTGAGGAGCAGCCTTAGACCATGGTGATCTGATAGGATACAAGGGATTATTTCAATCTTCTTGTATCTGTGGAGGCCTGCTTTGTGACCAATTATATGGTCAATTTTGGAGAAGGTACCATGAGGTGCTGAGAAGAAGGTATATCCTTTTGTTTTAGGATAAAAAGTTCTATATATATATCTGTTAGATCCATCTGTTTCATAACTTCTGTTAGTCTCACTGTGTCCTTGTTTAATTTCTGTTTCCATGATCTGTCCATTGCAGAGATTGGGGTGTTGAAATCACCCACTACTATTGTGTGCCTTGTAATGTGTGCTTTGAGCTTTAGTAAAGTTTCTTTTATGAATGTAGATGCCCTTGCATTTGGCGCATAGAGGTTCAGAATTGAGAGTTCATCTTGGTAGATCATACCTTTGATGAATATAAAGTGACCCTCCTTATCTTTTTTGATCACTTTAGGGTGAAAGTCGATTTTATTCGATATTAGAATGGCTACTCCAGCTTTTTTATTGGGACCATTGGCTTGGAGAATTGTTTTCCAGCCTTTTATTCTGAGGTAGTATCTGTCTTTGTCACTGAGGTGGGTTTCCTGTATGCAACAAAATGTTGGGTCCTGTTTACGTACCCAATCTGATAGTCTATGTCTTTTTATTGGTGAGTTGAGTCCATTGATGTTGATAGATATTAAGGAAAAGTAATTGTTGCTTCCTGTTGCTTTTGTAGTTACAGCTGGCATTCCATTCATGCATCTATCTTCTTTAGTTTTGTTGGAAGATTACATTTTTGCTTTTTCAGGGATGTAGTTCCCCTCTTTGTGTTGGGGTTTTCTATTTAATACCCTTTGAAGGGCTGGATTTGTGGAAACATATTGTGTGAATTTGGTTTTGTCATGGAATACTTTGGTTTCTCCATCTATGGTGATTGAGAGTTTTGCTGGGTATAGTAGTCTAGGCTGGCATTTGTGTTCTCTTAGGGTCTGCATGACATCTGCCCAGGATCTTCTAGCTTTCATAGTCTCTGGTGAGAAGTCTGGTGTAATTCTGATAGGCCTGCCTTTATATGTTACTTGACCTTTTTCCCTTACTGCTTTTAGTATTCTTTCTTTGTTTTGTGCATTTGGTGTTTTGACTATTATGTGGCGGGAAGAATTTCTTTTCTGGTCCAGTCTATTTGGAGTTCTGTAGGCTTCTTGTATGTTCATGGGCAACTCTTTCTTTAGGTTAGGGAAGTTTTCTTCTATAATTTTATTGAAGATATTTACTGGCCCTTTAAGTTGGAGGTCTTCACTTTCTTCTATACCTATTATCCTTAAGTTTGGTCTTCTCATTGTGTCCTGGATTTCCTGGATGTTTTGGGTTAGGGTCTTTTTGCATTTTGCATTTTCTTTGATTGTTCTGTCAATGTTGTCCATGTTATCTTCTGTCCCTGAGATTCTCTCTTCTATCTCTTGTATTCTGTTGGTGATGCTTGCATCTACATTTCTTGACTTTTTTCCTAAGATTTCTAACTCCAGGGTCGTCTCCTTTTGTGATTTCTTTATTGTTTCTACTTCCATTTTTAGGTCCTGAATGGTTTTATTCAGATCCTTCACCTGTTTGTTTGTGTTTTCCTGCAATTCCTTAAGGGATTTTTGGGTTTGCTCTTTAAGGGCTTCTATTTGTTTACTTGTGATCTCCTGTAATTCTTTATGGGATTTTTTTGTTTCCTCTTTAAGGGCTTGTATCTCTTTATCTGTTTTCTCCTGTATTTCTTTAAGGGAGTTATTCATGTCCTTCTTAAGTTCCTCTATCAGCATTGTGAGATATGTCTTTAGATCCAAATCTTGCTTTTCTAGTGTTTTGGGATATCCAGGGCTTGCTGACGTGGGAGTACTAGGTTCTGGTGAAGCCAAGCAGTCTTGGTTTCTGTTGGTAGGATTCTTGCGTTTGCCTTTCGCCATCTCTTGATCTCTGGTGTTAGAAGTTCTTGGTGTCTTAGAGCTTGATCTTTCCTTGCCGCCCTGCAACTCCCCTTCTACTCCTGAGGCCTGTGCCTCTCAGCTGGTCCCGCCTGAGTACTTGGTCTGAAGCTTGTCCTGGAGGGAAGCCCTGTGCTGAAGCAGGCCTTGCGGGGAAGTCCTCCCCTAGCAGGCAGGGGGCAGAGGTGTTCACTGATCCAGCACTGTCCCTCAGAAGCTGAGAGACTCCAGTCCCTGCAGTCCTGTGGCTCCCCTGCACTTCCTGAGGCGTATGCCTCCGGGCTGATTCCTGGGGCTAAAGCCCGCTCAGGATGCAGGCCTTCTTCTCACAGGGAGGGGGCAGAGGTGATCGCTGAGTCAGCTCTGTCCCTCGGAAGCTGAGAGACTCCTGTCTCTGCAGCCCTGTGACTCCCCTGCACTTCCTGAGGTCTATGTTCCCCGGCTGGTCCTGCCCTAGCAAGTCCCCAGAGACAAAATGGCGGATCTCACCTGAGTCCTTGGGCTGAAGCCGGCCTTGGGGGGAAGTCCTCCCCTAGCAGGCAGGGGGCAGAGGTGATCGCTGAGCCAGCTCCGTCCCTCGGAAGCTGAGAGACTCCTGTCTCTGCAGTCCTGTGACTCCCCTCTCATAGATTATTTTTAAAGCTCAATTTCTCTTTTGCCTTGAATTCAAGACAATGCTTCTTCAGCTTCCTAGTTGCTGGGATAAGAGGTATGAGACACCTGACTGCACAATTAAAATTAAAGCACCTCTTAAAAAACAGATGATGACTTTGTAGTTCTTATTTTCTTTATTCCTTTCATGGCTTAAAGTATATGATGTTTATATTTTACTTCCCTTTAATGCACCATAATTTGCTAAGCATATTATGTCTTAAGAAATGTCAAATTCTGCAAGCTAATTCAAACACTGTGGAAATCAGTCTGGCAGTTCCTCAGAAAATTGGATATAGTACTACCTGAGGACCCAAGTATACCTCTCCTATGCATATACCCAAAAGATGCTCTAACATATAACAAAGGCACATGTTCCACTATGTTCACAGCATCCTTTTTTATAATAGCCAGAATCTGGAAAGAACCAAGATGTCCTTCAACAGAGGAATTGATACAGATAATGTGGTACATTTACACAGTGGAGTACTACTCAGTTATTAAAGACAATGACTTCATGAAATTCTTAGGCAAATCGATAGAACTAGAAAATATCATACTGAGTGAGGTAACCCAGTCACAAAAGAAAACACATGGACTGCATTCACTGATAAGTGGATATTAGCTCAAAAGCTCTGAGTATCCAAGATACAATTTACAGATCAAATAAGCTCCAAAAGAAGGAAGACCAAGGTGTGGATGCTTTCATGAAAGCAAATATGGAGACAGTGTTGAACAGTGACTGGAGGAAAGGCCGTTGAGAGACTGGCCCACCTGGGGATTCATTCCATATATAACTACCAAACACTGACACTATTGTGGATGTCAAGAAGTGCTTGCAGACAGGATCCTGATATAGCTAGCACGTGGAGGGACCCGTGGCTCCAGCCACACATGTAGCAGAGGATGGCCTTGTCAGGCATCAATGGGAGGAGAGGCCCTTGGTACTGTAAAGCCTCGATTCCCCAGTGTAGGAGAATGCCATGGCAGATGTGAATGGGTCTGTGGGGGAATACCCTCATAGAAGCAGGGGGAGGAGGGATGGGATAGTGGATTTCTGGGGGGTGGGGGAGAAACCTGGAAAGAGGATAACATTTGAAATGTAAATAAAGAAAATATCCAATAAAAACAGAGAGAAGAAATGTCAAATTTATTAACATTTTTAAAAATAATTAGGTTGGTGCTACTTTCTAATTTTCTCATGAAACTTATGATTTTTCATTCACTTCATACACTACAGCATAAGCTTAACATTAACTGTTACTGCTGAGTGTGTGATGTGGAGGTCAAGATGGTCTGCAAGAAATCTATTAAGGTACGGAGGAAACGTGTAGTGAGGAATTCTTCTGAAAGGATAAGGAAACTACACACAATAAAGCTGACCTAACTGAGCCCTTTATATCAGAGGAAAAGGTCATCAATTCTCTCTGCTGATTCTTCTCTGGGTTTGGGGGCGAATCTAACTACATTCAGAAAGAGCTATTTCTCAAAGACCATTGTGTGAATTCTCAGGTAGAAGCAGTGATTTTAAGCCAGAATAAGCTGGCTAATGGATCAAAGGTAGCTGAGATTTCTAGCAGGATAAAAACTAAACAGAACTTTTCAGATTGAAAACCAGACACCTTATTTCTGAGCCTGGCACAAGTTCCCTTCAAACAGAAACACGGTATTTAGGAGGGGAATAGAGGTACGCTCTTAAAGATCATGACAAAACACAACACTATGAAGAATTACATCTTTTTGTGTACAAATAAGAATAAGAAGTGTGATAAGTTTTTGTTTTGTTTTTGTGAGCTTGTGACTGTCCTAATATGAGACATAAATGAGCCCTATCAAAAGGATAGATACTTAAATAGAAGGAAAAATGAAGTTGGGTTGTAGAATCTGTCATTGTGTCACAAGATGAGGTCATCAGAAAGAACACTACTAATAGGATATGCATAGCAAACATGAGTTTCAGACACTGATGGAAGGGGCCCTTCCTCAGTCTGGGTCACAGGGAAAGTGCAACCCTTGACTTTCGATACAAAAACTAGTATCTGCTGGGCTTCATGAGTTTGGGGTTATTTTGATTTGAAAACTTCAAGTTCTATCTGAAGTAAGAAAAGATAGACTTAGTGTACAAAGTTTAGTGTAGAAATGAGGAGGAGAATGAAGGTAAGGTTAGGAACCTTGGAAAAACAGTAAATGAATACAGGGTAGAGACTATATAGAAGGACATACCAAAACCTTGTATCTTACCTGATCCTAAGCAAAGTGACATTATGACACTTTAATATTTGACAAAATGGTTTACTGCTTTCATGGATATAAACTATTCCAGTGACATCTTTATCAACAACATATAAGGAAAATCTGACCATTCTTGCGGTAGCTATAACTTGACACTCACTATCTCATTGTTTTTGAAAACCAGGTGCAGACAGAACATATGTTCATCGTATATCTAGCAGGTTATCATAAATCAATGGTATAAAAGTGATGAGCGGGATCATATATCACGTTGAGAGATAATGTAGCTCAAACTATGTATCAGCTCTACACAGAACCACCTTGAATAGCTAACAATTTTAGAAATGACTATCTCCTGACACTTAGTCAACTATAGAGATAAGACACAGCTCCATGACACTTAGCAACTTCGAAAGCTACAAAGTCTAGAAGCAATTCTTTTATATATATATATTATTTTTTGTAATTATATTTCTGTACATAAAACTTAGCAATGTACATTTAACCCAGCTTAGTGGCGAGTTCTTTAGCCTTTGCCTTTCCCAGCTTGGCAATGCGAGCCACAGACTAGGATGCTGCCTCCTCAGTGGCAGTGGTTCTCATCATAGCTGTCATTATAATTGGTCCTAATAGCTTCCACCAGCTTAGCCAGGCCACCCTTGTCTTCTGAGCTAACCTGTGTGAAGGCAACCGTGGCGCATGTCTTCCCGTGGACCAGGCGGTCCAGCCCGGACTTTTCCTTGAAGAGGCAGTAGGGTACTCCCATCTTTCCACGCAGGGCAGGCAGGAAAACCACCATCTCAATCATCATGGGCAATCACCACCAGCGAAGCCTTCTTGTTCTCCACTAAGATGATGACTGTATTGACTCCTGCTCAGAGGACAAGTGGTCTCTTAGTTGGGTTGTTCCCTTTGCCAGCAGCTTTCGGCTCAGCATGAGCTAGTAACCTTTGCTTCTTCTCTTGCTTTGTCCCTGGCCTGTGCTTGTGGACAAGCTTAAGCAGCTGAGTAGCTATTTGCCTGTCCAGGGCTTGGGGGAGCTAGTTAATGACTGGAGGAATTTTGAACCACTTATAGAAGATGGCTTTTGCCACTGCAGGCTGATGTAGCGGGACCATTTGATGAAGAATCATGTTAGATCTATTTTGGGCTGGATATGCTGCCCTATGCTGAAGTTCTTGGACCTTTTCTCAAACAAAGGATTAACCACCTTTTTGGCTTCCTATTTCATGGTGAAGGCAGGGGCTGAGGCCACCCCTTCCCCCTTGATCTTCTTTCTTTCCTTTGGGCATCTTGCTCTACTGGAGGAGATAGAATTAACTCTATACCAAAAAAAAAAAAAACAAAAACAAAAACAAAAAAAAACCAAAAAACAAAAACAAAAAAACCAAAAAAACCCCAACATTTTACATAATCTCTATCATGTTGTTTTAGAGACTTCTTGAGGAAGCAAGGAAGGGGAAATACTTCAGAAATTTTAAATACTTACTCAAGACTGTGATGATCAACTCCAAACAAATTTGGACCGATTTGTTGGTGAATTATTATAAATCAAGTGTGAGCATTGAGTATAAGAGAAAAAATACTTGGAGTTTGACAAAAATATTTGTACATGGAAGGTAAAAGAAAAAATAATTTACTGAAAAGAATATAATGAAAATTATTTTCTTAATTATATTTTCTAAAAAAAAACCTGTTTGCTGTCTTTCTAAAACCATCTTTAATCAAACTACTCTGGAGTGCTCTGAATTACTGCCCTCAACTTCCTTGTCACCTGAGACATGCTCTTTGTTAAATCTAGTCGTCGTTCCTCTCCATCAATCGTGGGTGCAAATCACTTTTCTTTGAGTTGCTCTGTGTAGTTTCTAATCTTTCTCAGATGATTGACATTAATTATAGATCACCATTCCTGGGAGGATATGCACTTTCCAACTATGTGATTTGGTATTTATTTTTTGTTGTTATTGCTTCTCCTTAAACTGATGCTTATAATTTAAATTCTAGGAAGTTTTACTAAATCCTGAAAGTTCAGGCAGGCTTTCCTTCACATTTTATCCTCAAGTAAAATGTGTATATATACATCATCACACAGATATCAAGGAGTTTATTTTGTGTATATATTTGAAGATGTTTAGAGATTATAAGAATAATTTGGGAACAAGGAATGGCTTCCTGGAGGAAAACACACGTGAGGAATTTATGAAAGTTATTTGGAGTCTTTTAGAAGTTTATTACTGAAGACAGTTTTTAAATAAGAAAATATAAAAATCTTAACAAAGTGATTCATTTGAATAAATTTACCTTTATAAAACAAAAGGAATTCAAGATCCAGGAAGGAATCCACACACCTATGGTCACTTGATCTTTGACAAAGAAGCAAAAACCGTACAGTGGGGGGAAAAAACATTTTCAACAAATAGTGCTAGTTTAAGTGGAAGTCAGCTTGTAGAAGAATGAAAATTGACTTATTCCTATCTCCTCATACAAAGTTCAATTCCAAGTGATCAAAGACCTCCACACAGAACCAGATATACTGAATCTAATAAAGTTGGGAAGAGCCTCAAACACATTGGTACAGGGGAAAATTTGCTGACCATAACAGCAATGGCATATGCCCTAAGATCAAGAATCCACAAATGGGACCTCATAAAATTACCAATCTTCTGCAAGGCAAAGGACACAGTCAATAGGACAAAACGGCAACAAACAGATTGGGAAAAGATCTTTACCAGCCCTACATCTGATAGAGGGATAATATCCAAAATGTACAAAGAACTCATGAAGTTAGATTCCAGAGAACCAAGTAACTCTATTAAAAATAGGGTACATAACGAAACAGAGAATTCTCAACCGAGGAATCTCTCATGTCAGAGAAGCACTTAAAGAAATGTTCAACATCAAGGAAATGGAAATCAAAACGACTCTGAGATTCCACCTCACACCAGTCATAATTGCTAAGATAAAAAACTCAGGTGACACTCTTTCCCCCACTCCTCTCTTTCTGCGCCACTTCCCCCTTTCTCTCTTTCAATTAAACCTCTCATGAGTGGAAAAAAAAACTCAGGTGACAGCAAATGCTGGTGAGAATGCAGAGAAAGAGGAACACTCTTCCATTGTTGGTGGGATTTCAAGCTGGTACAACCACTCTGAAAATCAGTTTGCTAGTACCTCAGAAAATTGGACATAGTACTACTTGAGGACCCAGAAATATCACTCCTGAGTATATACCCAAAAGATGTTTCAACACAGAACAAGGATACATTCTCCACTATGTTATTAGCAGCCTTATAATAGCCAGAAGCTAGAAAGAACCAAGATGAATCCTCAACAGAGGAATGGATACAGAAAATGTGATACATCTACACAATGGAGTACTACTCAGTTATTAAAAACAATGACTTTATGAGATTCTCAGGCAAATGGATGGAACTAGAACATATCATCTTTAGTGAGGTTACACAGTCACAAAATAACACACATGGTATGAACTCACTGATAAGTGGACATTCGGAAAAAACTCAGAACAACCATGATACAACTTATAGATCCTATGAAGAAGTTAAAGAAGAAGGAAAATGGATGCCTCAATCCCACTTAAAAGAAAGAATAGAATAATCATGGAAGGTAGAGGGTGGGAAGAACTTGGAAGAAAGTGAGGAAGGTGAGAGGAAAAAAAAGGGAGTCAAGATCAGTATTGGATGAGTTGGAGGAGATGTACAGAGGGTCAGGAAATTGAACAGAGGTGTGTAGCAATGAGGGATGGGGAACTGGAGGAAGCCAACAGAAAGTTCCAGATGCCAGGGAAGGCATGGGGCTCTGAGGAGTCAGCTGAAATACTGAATAAAGGGGAGAGAGAATCTGTAGCAACCATATGTAGAGGTTAGGCATGCCTCCGGTTGAAGGATGGGGTCACTCAGGGCCACCCACCCTTCTCAAAATTTTAACCCAGAATTGATCTAAAGGAAATATAGGGGCAAAGCGTGTAGCAAAGACTGAAGGAAAGGCCATCCAGAGATTGCCCCACCTGGGGATCCATCCTATATGCAGCCACCAAACACAGACACTGTTGTTGCTGCCAAGAACTGCTTCCTGAGAGGCTCTGCCTACTGATACAGAAGCAGATGCTTGCAGCCAACCATCGAACTGATCATGGGTTCCCCAGTGGAGGAGCTGAAGAGATTTGCATCGCCATGGGAAGAACTACAATATCAACCAAGCAGATCCCCCAGAGCTCCCAGAGACTAAACCATCAACCAAAGAATACACACAGGTACCTGTGGCTCCAGCCACATAGATAGCAGAGAATAGTCTTGTCTGGCATTAAAGGGAGGGGAGACTCTTTGTTCTGTGAAGTCTTGATGTCCCAGTGAAGAAGAATGCCCAGGCAGGGAGTGTGTGGGTGGGGGAGCACCCTCATAGAAGCAGGGGGTAGGGGTGGGATAATGGATTTCCAGGGATGTGGAACAGGGAAAGGAGACATTTGAAATGTAAATAAAGAAAATATCCAATAAAAAGTTAAAAAGAGAGTTGTTTAATTCACACACACACACACACACACACACACACACACACACACACACAATCTTCTGTATCCTTTAGTAACATACAGAGATACTCTATAGATGTGTATTTTAAATGAAGAAGTGGGAACATCAATATGCTGTTGTCCATTGATCAACACCTATACGACCATTTTTCTCCTTCAGACAGCAGAAATATTTATCAGTGGCTGATGACCTTGCAGAGCAGGTGTCGCCTAGACAATGCTCTTGACACTTTGAAAAATTCATGGTCTTAAATGCTAAAACATTTTTAGCTGGTAGTATCAACTTGCAAATCTGTTTTATATTGGGCTGGATACCATATTTGGCAATAATCTTTCATTATTTCCCATTTCCTGTGTCTTGATATGATGAAAAAAATTATTTTGAAGTAGAGAAGCTTTATCCTGGCTCAGAGTTCAAAGGTACAATTCACAATGCAGGTAATACAAGGTATACCAGGCTTGAGGTAATTGGTTTCATCATATCTATAATCAGTAAATAGAGCTAAAGATGCTCCCTGTTGTTCTGTTCCCTTCTTGTACTTAAAGACTTCCAGACCCCAGCCATAGAAGGTGCAATATTGAATCAACTATTAACACTAACTGCTCAACTAATTTTAACATTTACCCAGCAAATTAGAATTGAATATATTGGGTCTTTGTCTTATAGCTTCTAAGAACCCAGACCCAGTGTGGCAGAGCAGACAGATGGAATTAGCGATCATAGTTAGCAATAACCTCTGTGATGTCCATATATAGAGAAGTACAAAGTGAGAAACTGAAAATACCAGAGATATTTGGTTCCATATAACATATCTGATTTAATCTTTTTGTTTTAATTTTTAATGCTAACATTGCATAAAGGCAGAAATGTAATGTATTAAGGAAGTATGATGTAATTTTTAAATGAATATACACATTGTATAATGTTTAAAATTAGCCCATCCAGAATCCTAGGTTGTGATATGCACCATAGTTTTGATATCTGTGAGGTTAATGTCTATATTTTTCTTATTGTTTTTGAGAATTTCGTATATGAATGCTGTATTTATACCAATCTTCCTAGCCCTCATCCCCTGAACTTCTCTTCCTTAATTATTTCTAAATTATATCCAAATACTATCTACATATATGTGTACATATGCATACATGCATATATGTGTATATGTTATGTATGTTGTGCATATGTGTGTATATATATGTATATGTGTACATACACATATATTCCATTTTTCATTATGTTTCTTGACACTAAGAATGTTGCCTAAAATTCCTGGCTTTTTAAAATGTAGTATGTATTCATTCAAGCTAAAACTGTGGTAAAATTTCTAAAGAGAGCTGAAATAAATTCTTGATTCGTTGCAATATTACCTTTCTTTTATTTCATGTGTGAAATATAATTAACTTAAAGTCATATATATTTCACATATGTAATATTTTGAAATGTCATATGTGTACCAAGAGATGCTCCTTCTATTAGATTTCTGTTTCACTGTGAAATAGTTCTAGCAGCCACTGAGAACTGCTTTGTTATCTGAGATACTGTGATAGTGCAGACTAATCATATTTTGTTGTTTTAGGTAAAAACTGAGACAGTCCACTTGCATTAGATTGAGATGATTCAGACAGGAATAGCGTTTTTTCAGGTCATTGCTGGAGAATGACAGAACTATTCTTTTTGTGATTTACTAATTTATCATGAAATATCTTCCTGGACATAGTTCCAGTTTAAGATGTAGAATATAAGATTTAAAGTTTCCATAATTTACTTTATGCTCAGATCATTTTTATTTCTACATAGGTTATTCTTCCAGGATTTATTTTTAGTTATAGCACAAATGTCTCAATTTCTCAATTTTTATGTCTTCTACCATGTACAACTATCTAAAAATAAAAACATTGATGCTAATACAGTCTTTTTTCTCACTATAAATATTTTGTGATAGTATCATGTTTTAAAGCCACTGGGAATAGCTTGCATGTATATGCAACTGATGAATTTGTGCAACTTTTGTGAGATGCTTCATTATATGTTTGATCAAATTATTTGGAGATTTTTTTTCTAAAAAAGTATTCATACATCTTTAAGTAAATATCCTAAGACTAGGTTTGTTTAACACACTAAATTAGAAAACCAAAATTTTATATATCTTAATTCTATCATTATAGGTAATCTTGTAACTGAATCACTCACTCTTTCATGCATTATATATTAAAACAGGCATTTTATTTCTCCACTTTTCGTAAACAAAATTCTACATAGAAATTTATGTTAGTCAACGATTCACAATACTGTTAGAACTGAAGTGTTAGCATATCCAATTATTACAACTTTAACAGAGGGGAGGCAGAGGCAGGCGAATTTCTGAGTTCGAGGCCAGCCTGGTCTATAGAGTGAGTTCAGGACAGCCAAGGCTACACAGAAGAAACCCTGTCTGGAAAAACAAAACAAAACAAAACAAAACAAAGTAAAACTTTAACAGATACATTTAATATTTTAAAGATAGTAAGAGTAAGGAAATATCATTCTTTTGTGTTTGACTTAAAGAAGATTTTGTGGGCTGATCATTTTACAAATACTAACAAAGTTGTTTCTACAAATATGTATCTACAGTTTTAAAATTTAAGTGTGTGTCTGTGTGTGTGTGTGTGTGTGTGTGTGTGTGTGTGTGTATGTGTGTTGTGGGATATGAGGAAGATTCATATTTATGGTAATATTTTTCTTTTTGCTATGATTTCAGCCAACAGGAAATATGTTTCTGTGTATAGCGCAAGTTCTCAGAATGATGCTGAAGGACAGTTTTGTCCATATCACTCAGGATAAATAACTAACAGGAGAGTCACATTTTAGTCTCTGTAGTATAACTTCCAAAGAGCTCTTTATTTCCTTTGGACTTAAGAATGCACACTTGTAAAAGCTGAGGATGTGTCTCAGTAGTAGGATACTTACTAACAGACACAAAGCACCCAAAACTCTATACCACAATTATTGTTAATATAATTAAAATCATATATACATGCATTTATTTTAAAGAAAGTTCTACAGTCATACAAAAATTTGCATTTATTTTCTAAAAATACCAACTATGTGTATATTTTATATGTGAGTAACCTTTATATTTTGAAATGGTACTAATATCTCATATAAGGCATGAAGACTATAAACAAGAAGATTTTGTCTTAGACATTGAAACCAACTTGAAAGTCTCATTAAGTAGTGATTTTGAATTGCTCTGTGCATCTCTAATTACCACAGAATATGTTTTAAATCCTTTCCATTTTTCTTTTCTTCTAAATTTAGAAAACGTAAAAGATGTTGATGGTTGAGGTAGTGTGTGATTTGCTCCAATCAGAGGATTTTTGTCAGGTGTTTATATTCTATCTGCCCATGAAAGTTTCTAAAATGCTTCAAAATAAACTAAGTGGAGATTATAATTGTCTCATTGCCTTAAATACACATCTGGGGATATTAAGTGTGTTTATTTTTACCAGAGAAACTTTTTAGATTTACAATTCCTTTAGGAACTCCTTATATGGTCAGAGATATATTGATCTATTATATACTAAGCATTTAGAGATAAATCCCAAACATCTCAGTTCTAGCTCACACTTTAAAATAAGGCTTACTGCATTGTTTTTCAACTTTGTTATTTTCTATCAAAAATTCAATCATTTGGAAGTAGCATTAATGTATTTAACAAGACTAAAGACTAATATGAATCAAGATAAAAATACATTAGAAAATGTATACAATCAAGTTTACTTTAATGTGTGCACATTCATGCCATTGCAAACCACGGTTCTGTTCTATTTTTCAATGATTGGTTTTTGAAAATTCAGAAACAAATGAGGTCTAAGGAAACAGATATATACTCAAAGCAAAATATTTGTTTGAATGTTCCAGATAGGCTAAAATCTTGAATGCTGGAAAAGATTCATGTGTAAAACTGTATGGATATATTACAGAAATTATTTACCTATTAGAATATGTAAGTCCTATTTACATTATATAGTTTTAAATTGTATGTGTTACTTTCTCTCATTATCATGGATCATTTAGATTTTCATCTAATTCATATTGTTTCATATAGCCTAAGAAATATTAATGAATTTATGAATTAGAAGGGTGGAAAAATACCTCAAGGCTTAAAGAAAATCATCAGAAAAAGTATTCATTGAAATTGAAATAAGGAGAAAATGCATGAGCCAAATATCTTATTCCCTTCCAATTTCTGCTCTTCCTTTGCCCTTCTGGCAATTAAGCTCCTTTTCATTCAGCTCTTAGGATATTGAATTCTAAATATTGAAGAAACCACATTTCATTGAAAATGCAACACTTTCATTTTGGAATAAAAGATTTAGTTCTTAAGAGATGAGACTCTGATCTGAGTTTTCCATTTATCAGTATTATATTTATTATCTGGAAGCTCTACATATAAATGAGGAAGACAGGTTATTTTCCCATCTTTATTTAGCCATCTCTTGGAAAATATTCAGTTTTTTTCCACATTTAGAGATCTGAGTTCTGAATTGATGAGCTTGCTTAAGGACTAAAAAGGCATTGGGTATTAGTATGCCTCTCCATATTTTGAATTTTTTTTCCATTTTCATAGATATTATTTTCTGGTATTGTGAATACTGTCGATGTAAACTCAGTTTTTATGTAAAAGGAAATAAGAGATAGTATTTTCACTATTAAATATAAGTGATCTTGTCGTGGGTTCAGATTTCCTCTAATGCCATGTCTCATTCTGGGTATGATTACATTAAACTCTATAGTTATAGAATAAAGGAATGTCATCAGTCCAGTCATTTACAACATATACTGGAAGAGGACATCATGTATGGATGCTGTAGTAACTGGGGAAGTCTCTGTGTAGAATCCACATGTAATCCAATGACATTTTAATTCTTGGATTGGTGGAAACTGGATGCCATCCTTAAGCAAAAGCTTTACTTGATAGTCAAAGGATGCCAGAGCATTTACAGAGGTAAAGGAATGGCTATGAATGAGAAGAGCACCGAGTCCATGGTGATGGAGACTCTGATTCTGCAAGTTTTCAATTCAGTGCAATCACATAATTCTAGTCCATCAATCATAATTGCAGAATCTTGAACCGAAGTGTGTTTCCCCTCCCTAGAACTTCAGACCAGTATCTCAATTCTGCTTGAAAATAAGTTTTAATTGTTTCTCAGTGAACACAGAAACATTTACAAATATCTACTCCCATATACAAAAGAGCTTGCAGTATATTTAAATGTGTTTTAGTTAAATGCTCCGAAATGTCACCACTTTTAAAGGAAGTCATTCCTTTTCTAGACTCAGGCTTCCCATATATAAATGAGCCATTTATTAACACCCTTGCAAATGTCTCTTCCAATTGTAAATCCTATAATTCATTTTAAAATAAATCTCAATATCCATGATGAAAAAGCGCCAGGAGAAGGAATGGTGACCATATACAATGGTAGCACAATGGACATTTATTAATGTTTATGCACAAAAGCAAGAGACAACTCTTTTAAAATCAAGCTTTCACTTTTATCTATGATTGCAAAAGATGTGCTATATATACATATATATGTATATTATATTCTGAATGAAACTCACAAGAAAAATTTTAAAATGTTAAAATATTGCATGTGATGAATAAAGCTTGCTTTATTATTATTTTCCAAATCTGCAAAATACTAGAAAAAAGAGAAGTATCTTAGATGTCAAATCTGCATCTATGGATCTACTGCACTAGAAAGTTGGAGTAGGCTCCAGTATTTTTCTTATGGTGTAAGTTTGTACATCTCAAGTGATAACACTTGGTTAATTCCTAGAATAAGAATTAAGGGTGAATGGCACTAATACAAAAGAAAACAATAAAAGCCATGCGTTATTTGAAGTTGACATCATATCTGACTTCATTGTTTTTATGTAAATGCCTAAAGATCCCAACATAGAGGAATTTGTACTGATGTTCTTAGGCAGAATGTCATGGTGGTATTAGGACAGAGACTTCTGGCTAAAGCCAGCTGGTGAGAAAGAAGATGCCAAAGGCTTTGTAATTTCACTCTTTGTAATTATGGGGATCACAAACTAACTGAAGACTCCCAAAGTCACAGAAATCTCCTGTACTTTCATTATTGATGATAAAATAAATGCAGGTATATAGCAATAATTCTGGGTAGCATATTCAAATACAAAGAGGTTTTTTTATTAGATATTTTTTTATTTACATGTCATATGATATCTCCTTTCCCAGTTTCCCCTCCAAAAAAAAAAAAAAAGAAAGAAAAAGAAAATAAATATAAAATAAAAAAAAAACAAGCAAGCAAACAAACAAAAAAACCGTGTTTCCTCCCCACTCCCCCTGCTCACCAATCCACCCTCTACTGCTTCCTGGCTTCCTGTCCCTGGCATTCTCCTACACTGAGGCATAGAACCTTCATAGGGCCAAGGGCCTCTCCTCCCATTGATGACAGACCTGGCCATCCTCTGCTATATATGATGCTGGAGCCATTAGTCCCACCATGAGTACTCTTTGGTTGGTGGTTTAGTCCCAGGGAGCTCTGAGGGTACTAGTTTGTTCATATTGTTGTTCGTCCTAAGGGGCTGCAAACCCTTCAGCTCCTTGGGTCCTTCCTCTAGTTTCTTCATTGGAGACCATGTACTCAGTCCAATGGAAGCTGTGAGCCTCTACTTATGTATTAGTCAGGTACTATCAGAGCCTCTCAGGAGACAGCTATATTGGGATCTTTTCAGCCAGCACTTACTGGCATCTACAATAGTGTCTGGATTTGATGGTTGAATATGGGAGGGATTCCCAGGTGGAGCAGTCTCTGGATTGTCCTTCCTTCAGTTTCTGCTCCATATTTTGTCTCTACAACTCCTTATATTGGTATTTTGTCCCCCTTTTAAGAAGGAATGAAGTATCCACACTTTGGTCTTCCTTCTTCTTGAGTTTCTTGTGGTTTGTGAATTGTACTTTGTATATTCTAATCTTCTGGGCTAATATCCACTTATTAGAGAATGGATACCATGTGCTCTTTTGTGACTGGGTTACCTCACTTAGGATGATATTCTCCAGATCCATCCATTTCCCTAAGAATTTCATAAATTCATTGTTTTTAATAGCTGAGTAGCACTCCATTGTGTAGATGTACCACAAGTTCTGTATCCATTCCTCTGTTGAGGGCCATCTGGGTTGTTTCCAGTTTCTGGCTATTATAAATAAGGTTGCTATGAACATAGTGGAGTATGCATCCTTATTACATGTTGGAGCATCTTCTGGGTATATGCCCAGGAGTGGTATAGCTGTGTCCTCTGGTAGTACTATGTCCAACTTCAGGAGGAACCACCAAACTGATTTCCAGAGTGGTTGTACCAGTTTGCAGTCCCACCAGAAATGAAAGAGTATTCCTCTTTCTCTACAACCTCTCCAGCATCTGCTGTCACTTGAGTTTTTATCCTAGCCGTTCTGACTGGTGTGAGGTGAAATCTCAGGGTAGTTTTGATTTGCATTTCCCTAATGACTAGGGATGTTGAAAATTTTTTTAGGTGCTTCTTAGCCATTTGGTATTCACCAGTTGAGAATTCTTTGTTTAGCTCTGTATCCCATTTTTTATAGGGTTATTTGGTTCTCTGGAGTCTAACTTCTTGAGTTCTTTGTATATATTGGATATTAGACCTCTATCAAATATAGGATTGGTAAAGATCTTTTCCCTATTGTTGGTTACTGTTTTGTCCTATTGACAGTGTTTTTTTGCCTTACAGAAGCTTTGTAATTTTATGGAGTACTGTTTGTCAATTCTTGATCTTAGAGCATAAGCTATTGGTGTTCTGTTCAGGAAATTTCCCCCTGTGCCCATGTGCTTGAGGCTCTCCCCCACTTTCTTTTCTATTAGTATCAGTGTATCTGGTTTTATGTGGAGGTCCTGGATCCACTTAGATTTGAGCTTTGTATAAGGAGAGGAAAATGGATCGATTTGTAATACAGATGACAATGTGTCATAAGGACAAGGACACAGTAGAAAACAATGTAATGACTTTGATTCACTAACTCATGTTGAGAAAACACATTGAATGGTTTTGTTGCTGTTTTGTCAATAAATATTTGTTTATTTTATGTTTTTATTCATGAGTATCTTATACATAAATACAGTGATGGATTGTCATATCTTTCATTTTACCCATGCAATCCTCCCATATCCATGGCAACATGCCCTCTCCTAATTTCATGTTGCTGTTGCTGTTACATAGCCATCTAAATCCACCTAGTCTTCCCACATGTGAATTTTTGTACAGTCATCCACTGGATCATAAGAAACCTCCTTGCGAAAAGGTCATAAACAGAATGATTCTGACTTCCCAGCAACTATACAAGGTCAATGGCCCCTCAACGAAGGCTGGAGGCTGGAGATCATCTTTCCATCTCAGCTGGGACTTGGATCGTGTACAGATCTTGTACAGGTAAACACAGCTACTATAATTTCATGGTGGTATAGACATCCATTACAGGATGTTAAGAAAGCAGCATATTTAGTACTTGTCTCCATGCTCTGGCTGTCACATCATGTTTTAAAATAGCATCTAGTTGGAAAAAGTAATATGAAAATATATGTAAAAATGTTTTCTATAGGATTCATTCATATGAGTAAAGAATTTGAATTTTTTATCTAGTCATTTGTGATTGGTGTAATAATTTTTTAAAATTAAATTAGCAATAATGACAGTACCCAAGCTAAAACCATTGATGAACTTCTAAGTTATTTTTAAATAAAAGCAATGAAATATTAAAACTCCCTACTACATAAGTACTAATACACAAGAGCTTTCCATAGAGTTCAAAATCCCTTTGAATCTGAGTCGTGAATATATAGTTTAAACTTATATAGCTTATCCCTATATAAGTATCACCATGAAGTAAGAAACACCCATTATCCTTACAGAAATTTGTTTTTCAAATCAGGAACAGTAAAAGACATTTTATATTTTTCTTAAACTGTCAATCATGCCAAAGCATTGCATATATTGCTTCACCTATTGGTCATTTAATTTTATCTGTCAAAACGGAAAATATGTGAGGAGTCACTTGAAAGTTCAAGCAAATTTAAATGAATTAAAGGTTCAAACAAGTAATTACTGTCATTGAATAAAAGGTTACTTAGGACTAAACCTGACCACTCCATCTCTTTTATAGTCTCGAGTCAAAGTTGGGGAGTTGTACATCACTGCCATCCTGTCAGTGAAGCTGAGACAGGCATTAGTATGCTGACATTGAAACTAATTTTACAAGATATTTTGAATGTAACTTACTGTGAGACCTGAGGTCTAAAGATATCCTACTCCTTAATTCTAAGGACAAATCTCTGACAGATTAAGTGCCATGAATGTCTTATAGGCACTGTCATGAGTGCCTTCAAATGCCATTCAATGTCTGCATAATGCTGACAAGAAACAAGGATCAATTATGGATAAACATAGATGAAGGTTGGCAAGGAAATTCTTTTTTCCAAAGGAATGCATTGTCAATTTGAATTCTATAAAATGTTTTTTTTTTCAAAATGTTTAGAGACTGAATTACTGTTAGTCAAGGTCAATTACTAGCTCCAAATAAGGTTTTGGCAGGAAATTAATAAAATCATCATCCTAATAAATATAAGAAAAATAAGTAAATTATAGGATGTCTCAATAATGACATGTAATGAATAATAATGATTGTAGTTTTCTCAGCAGGTACTATATGGTTTTAGAATATAAAATCTTCAAATTTAAGTTCAGGAAAGGTAAGCAAAGATTTAGGGCAAAGAAGAAAACATTGGAATCTTAATTCAAAAGCAGTCTTGTTTCTTTGGTGTTTCTATACAGTTAAAAAGCACCTCTGAATGCTTCTGAGATACCTTCTGGATGTGGTTGACTAAATAACCGGTCTAAGTTTTGTATCAGATAACTTTAACTACTCTGTGATACTCTATTCACATACAAAAATCAAATTTCCCCAACATTAGTTTGTTCTCTCTTTCAATTTTGACCCGATTGCTTAAGGTGGTCTTTATGGTTCAGGATGTATGCACTGGAACAGCATGGAGTGAGATATAGAGGCCCTACATGGATGCAGTTTCAGAGTCATAAACATTGCTCTGAATTTGATCACACTAAATAAAGAGCTTCCAGACAGAGAGGTAGACATGTCTCAGGATGCTGCAATTCTGAAGACAAGTGTTACTTTCCATTTGATTGCATTGACCAAAAAAAGAAAAATATCTCATGCCCAATTTGTACTCAGCACACTAGTCATAGGAATGGAGTGAATTTTGTGGAGATTGAAGAAAATAGTTTTATTAAATAGGTGTTGATATCCAAAGTTGATTAGGTGTATTTCCTACTGTGTTTTCTAATACCACAGACATGTTGATCAGCAGTAAGTTTGTATACCTAAACATAGGTCTTCACCTTCCATTTCCAACCTGTTCTTATGAAGTCTGCAGACCAGGTTAGAGCATCACCACCATTCCAGATACTTAGACTAAGCCTTAAGAAATTTTTTCACTCTTCTTTTCCCTACTTCTCCTTCAAATCCTCAGGGTATTCTGTAGTATTTACCAAAAACTCTCATCTCTCTCTCTCTCTCCCTCTCTTTCTCTCTCTCTCTCTCTCTCTCTCTCTCTCTCTCTCTCTCTCTCTCTCTCTCTCTCTCTCTCTCTCTCACACACACACACACACACACACACACACACACACACAGAGAGAGAGAGAGAGAGAGAGAGAGAGAGAGAGAGAGAGAGAGAGACACTCAGGCACACACAGTGGCCATCACCTCCATTAGAATCTACTGAAGTAAATAGAATACATATTAGCAATTGCTCAGATCACATATTTCTATGCAGACAAATATAAAGAATTGTAATTGCAATTTATACTGTATAAAATTTAACACAAAGCATACCTGAATAAAGGTTCTATAGGTGACTTTCAACCATCAAAAAATTAAAGCTTAATCACCAAGAATATCCATAAATATCATATATATACCTGTGATTATTTGTTGTAACAGTAATTTTTTAAAACATTATCAATAGTCCAGAGTTAACAAGTTTATTATGTATTTTAACAAATATTATATATGTATTCATTAGTTTTATTTAATTTCTAGTAAATGTATCTCTTAAAAATATATATAATCACACACACAAACACACACACACACACACACACACACATATATATATATATGTATATATATATATATAT
>JADRCD010191718.1:0-30223 GCA_019843815.1 Montemys delectorum | reverse complement strand
AATAGGAGTTCGCATCTTCAGAAGCAAAATAAATGATGGATTATATAATGACCAGTCTTAACTCCAGGCTTATAAGGGAAGAATGATAGATTCCTGGGTAAAGCTGCTTCAGCATGCTCTGAATTTTATTAATAGTTCCTGCTTAAATGAACAAAATAAAAAAAAATCAAGAACAAGATGTCTAGTATCATCCTCTGGCCTCTACATATATACACACCAATGCACATTGGCTATCTCAATGCATATATATGAATGAACAAGCATGCATGAGTGCAATGAGATAATTAATAGGACACAACACAAATATTTTGAAATATAATGTGTTTTCTCTCCAAAACTCATGGAAATTTCTACATCATTGTATAACTGAATAGCACAGTAGGAAGAAAGTAAAATATATGAATACCTCAACAATCTGTCTCGCTTAAACCTCATTCTCTATATTGAGATTTAATTTTATTATACCTCAAATCTATGACATCGAGCTTGTCTAGGGATCAGTGTATAATAATTATCCTCTATATGTACCCTGCTTTTCTTTTACCTTGGGCACCTTCAGTGATACCAATGATGATCATCAAATCAAGTTAAGTTGAATTTTAAATGTCACGCTGATCCCAATTTAATGTAGTAATTAAAATGACTTATAGCTCAATCATTCCCACTTTAATCTGAGTCCCCTCCCGTGTTCTCCTTTCACTGAACACCTCATGCCACATCCTCCTTTACAGAGAAGGAAGACAATATTTCGAAAAGTTACAAGCAGCATGCATTTCTTCACGACATTTACAATGTCAGTTAAAATGTGAGGCCTGGATGCATAAGATTCTTGAAATGACTATCAAATTTCAACATAATAATGAGGTTCTGAAATTCCCACTTTTGACATAGATGAGTTTAGATCAAATCATGTCAGTTAAAGTGTTTTCAATGATAGGAACATGCTCAACTGCAAAACTTCTTGAAGGCAGTTGAAAATGCATGACTGAAACACAAAGAATGGTCTAAACTAGAGGTAAGGTTGAGTCATTCCCTTGCAGAGAAATGGGAGGGGTTTTAAAGAAAATGCAATGACATAATGAAATGAGTAATATTAAGAACTTTGAGTCACACCATGTAGGAAAGCCTGGTGTTAAACAAATTTCTTCTGCAATGGCATAGCTCACTTGGGAACTCCCATGAGCAACCAAAACTCTGTTTTCACCACGGTTAGCTATAAAGAAAGACTTCTTTGGTTCAGATTCAGGTTAGCATTCTTATATGGGTTTAAATATAGATAAATAGAAGAACACAATAGTTATATACACTTTCCTGGAACTTACTACGTGTGCATTTCTGAGACTTTACCAAGAAGACACTACCAGTAGTGATTCACTCACTGCTGCACAGCAAGCTTTGCAACTAATATTCTTGCACGTGGAACTATGCACTGAAGCAGAGTTGACAAACTAGTAGCTAACTCTATAAACCAAATTGACTGTCCCTCCACTAGCATCATACCAGTACCTGTAGTTCCTCGTTTAAGGGTGGGTGATCCTGCAGTCGATCCATTGTTGAGTTGTGGGATCTTATATATATTGTGCAGGGAAAGACAGAAGCTTGATTTCATGAGTTCAGTGATTCTGTCATGTCTACAAGACAAGGATTCAATCTAGTACTCTCTAGAACTCTAGATTTTTTAATAATTCCACCTGTTTTCTGAGGTTGGGTGTAAGCCTTATGCAGTGTGGTAGAGATAACTCTTTGGTTGTAGCAAAGTCTACTGTCAATGATTGTCTTGATTTTCAATATTGTGAGTTGCTGTTAGCATTTTTTAATTTTCTTCTGCTTCATAATTAAAATCCATAGTACTTGTCTTTTTTTGTTTGTATTGGGAGGGAGGGATTACAGTTTTTATTCCCATCTTTGCCCCTTCCTCTCTGTCCCCCCTCCCACATTTCCTTATCCCATTCCTACTTCCCCTTGCCTTTGAGAGGGTGTTCCCTCCTACCAGACCTCCCATTCCCTGAGGCCTCAAGTCTTTCCAGGATTAAGCACATCTCCTCCTACTAAAGCCTGGCCAGGTAGACTTCTGCTATATTTATACCAGTGACCTCAGCCTGGTCCGTGTATGCTCCTGGTTGGTGGCTCAGACTCTGGAAGCTTCCTGGGGTCTAAGTAAATTGAGACTGCTCGTCTTCCTATAAGATTGCTCTCCACTTCAATATTTCCCATAGTTCAACCATAAGACTCCCCTATTTCAGCTCAACAATTGGATGTAAGTATCTGGTTCTGTCTCAGTCAGCTGTTGGTAGGAACTCTCAAATGACAGCCATGTCAGGCTATCATCTGTAAGCACACACAACATCAGTAATAGTGTCAAGGTTTGGTGCCCTTCCACGAGATGGATCCCAAGTTGGGTTTGTCACTGAACTGCCTTTCCTTCAATCTCTTTTCCATTTTTGTCCCTGGAGTTCTTTGAAACAGGAAAATTTTTGGGTCAGAAATTTTGACTGTAGGTTAGTGAACCTATCCCTGCACTTAAAGCCCTGTCTATCTCTCAAAGGTAGACACTTCAGGTTCCCTCTCTCCTATGGTTGGCATTTTGGCTAAGGACACCCCCATAGAGACCTTAAAGTCCTTTGTCTTCCAGGTCTCTGGTACTTTCTAGAGGGTCTCTCCACTTCCCACACCCTGATGCTGCTTATTTCCACTCATTCTCTCCCGCGGGGTTCTCTCCTGCAGCCTCCATACCTGATCCTGTTCCTCTTTTTTCTTCACCTTTCTCTCACCAAGGTCCCTCACTTCCTCTGCCTCAGGGGATTATTTCCCTCCCTGTTCTAATTGGAATTGGTACATCCTCACTTGGGTCTTTCTACTTGTTACACTTCTTTTGCTCTGTGGGTTGTATCTTAGGTATTCTGTATGTACTAATCAGGGTCTGAGTTATCATCACTCAGGATGGTATTTTATAGTTCCACCCATTTGATTGCAAAACTCATGATATCTTCATTTTAATAGCTGAATAGTATTCCATTGTGTAAATGAACCACATTTTCTGTATTCATTCTTAAGTTGAGGGACATCTGAGTTAGTTTCAGATTCTGGCTATTACAAGTAAGTCTGCTAGGAAAATGGTAGAGCATGTGTCTTTGTGATGGGGCATATTTTGGGTTTATGCCCAAGAATAGTATAGCTAGGTTTTCAGATATAACTATTTCTAATATTCTGAAGAACCAACAGAGTGATTTCCAGAGTGGTTGTAGCAGCTTGCAATTCCTTCAGCAATGGAGGAGTGTTCCTCCTACTCCACATCCTCACCAGCATGGCTGTCACTGCATCGACTCTCAGCTCACTAACTCAACATATCTGCCTTTCCCTGCCATCTCATAAATAGCCTCTTTCTTGTGCTGTTCTCGAGAAAATTGGACACACTCTATTCTGACAAATATTTCTCTGATTTGTCACTTTGTCTGTCAGTCAATTAAAAGTCACTTTGACACATTATGCTCAGGAGTGATATAGCTGGGTTCTCAGGTAGTAACATGTCCAATGTTCTGAGAAACGGCCAGACTGATTTCCTGAGTGGTTGTACCAGCTTGCAATCCCACCAGCAATAGAAGATTGTTCTTCTTTCTCCACATTCTCACCAGCATCTGCTGTCCCCTCAGTTTTTTATCTTAGCCATATGACTGGTGTGAGGTTGAATCTCAGGGCTGTTTTGATTTGCATTTCCCTGATGAGTAAGGATCTTGAATATTTCTTTAGGTGCCTCTGAGCTACTCGAGATTCCTCAGTTGAGAATTCTTTGTTAAGCTCCATACTCTATTTTTAATAGGGTTATTTGGTTCTATGGAATCTAACTTCTTGAGTTCTTTGTATATATTGTATATATTAGATACTAGCCCTCTATCAGATAGAGGATTGATAAGTATCTGTAGATTGACATTTTTCCTATTGACAGTGGGTTTTTTTTTTTTACCTTGCAGAAGCTTCATAATTTTATGAGATTCCAGTTGTCTATAGTTGATCTTAGAACCTGAGCCATTGGTGTTCTGTTTAGGAAATTTTGCCATATGTTGATGTGTTTGAGGCTCTTTCTCTTCTATTAGATTTCAGTGTATCTGATTTTATGTGTAGGTCCTTGATTGCCTTGGACTTGAGCTTTGAGATGCTCCAACACATAACTAGGACACATACACCACTATATTCATAGCAGCATTATTTATAATATCAAGATACTGGAAACAATCCAGATGTCCCTCAACAGAGGAATGGATTCAGAAAATGTGCTACATTTACACAGTGGGGTACTACTCAGCTATTAAAAATAGTGACTTCATGAAGAAGGAAGACCAAAGTGTGTATGCTTCAGGCCTACTTAGAAGGAGGACCAAAATAATCACAGGAAGGAGAGGGAAGGAGGGCATCTGAGAGGGAGGGAGGAGCAGGAGGGATAAAGTGGGGCAGCATCAGGTGTGGGAGGAGACAGAGGAGATGTTCAGAGGGACAGGAAATTGAATGGAGGTGTGAAGCAGTGGGGCATGCCAAACTGGGGATAGCTACTAGAAAGTCCCATATGCCAGGAAAGCAAGAGGCTCCCAGGACCCAGGGAAGAGAGAATCTGTAGAGACCATATCCAGAGGTTAGACATGGCCCTTGATTGAAGGTTTGGGCCACCCACCCATCTCAAAAATATTAACCCAGAATTACTTCTGTCTAAAGGAAATGCAGGGACAAAGAGTGGAGCAGAGACTTAAGGAAAGGCCATCCACAGACTGTCCCACCTAGCGATCCCATCTGCAGACACAAAAGCCAGACATTATTGCTCATGGAAAGAAGTGCTTGCTGCCTAGTACAGCTGTCCTGTGAAAGTCTCTGCCAGAATCTGACCAATACAGATGCAGATGCTCCTAGCCAACCACCTGACTAAGAAAAGCCACCTCAATGGAGGAGTTAGGGAAAGGACTGAAGGAGCAGAAGGGAATTGAAACCCCACAGGAAGAACAACAATATCAACCAATCAGACGCCCTAGAGCTCCCAGCAACTAAACCACTACCCAAAGAATTCACATGGTACTAAAATCAGCATGTTGCAGGCAACTATGAACAAAAATCCAAGTGCACAGCCTAGTTCTGCCTTGCTATTTTCTGGTTGTGCTCCTCAATCTCACCAAGCTATTGTTTAGCTTTATGAGAGTATATTACACATCAAGACGAAGTGAAGAGAAACTCATGGTGTTCAAATGGATCACTAGTTTTCCTAGAAAGGTATTCGCAAGAGAAAGGCAAGGATGACCTTGCTTATGGATACCAACAGCTAGGTCTCTGCAGTATGCTTTATCCTAGTGAATGCTCTATTGCAGGGAGTATATCTGTCTTTTTAATACATAGTTGTATTAGTCCCCAAACAGAATGTTGCATTTATCCATTGTAGATATAGAATAAATACCTTTTAGTAACCAGGGCATTAAAATGTTGCCATTAAAATAAAATCCTTACAATTCTTAAAAAAAAAAAAAAAAAAGAATTCACATGGAGGGACTCATGGCTCCAGCTGCATATGTAGCAGAGATGCCTTTCCTGGCATCAGCGAGCTGGGAGGCCCTTGGTCCTGAGGAGGCTTGATGCCCTAGCAAGGAGGAACGCTAGGGAGATGGGGCAGGAGTTGGTGGGTTGGTGGTTAGTTGGGGGAGTGCCCTCATAGAAGTAGGTGAGAGGCATGATAGGATAGGGTGTTTAAAGAGTGAAAACTGGGAAGGGAGGATAACATTTGAAATGTAAATAAATAAAATAACCAATAAAAAAAGAAATCACTTTGACACATGGTTCTTCTATCTACAAACTCACCATATCTACATTGTTTGAGATAAAAGGTGTGTAGTATGGGCATCTCAGTATTCCAGCCCAAGCATCCATCGTGCTGGATTAAAATTTCTCTACAAGAACATTTATTCAAAAACTTATTTTTAAATTATAATTTGCAACAATAGAAAATTTGTATTATATAAGCATTATTTTTATCTATCTCTACCATAACTGACTCCTAAATGACCATATCATATAGATTTTTCTACTAAAACTTTCTACTGAAAAGAAGAGCTGTCAGGGTGGCTCAGAATATAAAGTGTGTGCTACCAATGAGTAAGGACCTGAGTCTCATCTCCAGCATGAATGCCAAGGGCCATAACCCATAATCTTGCTATTGAGGAAGTAGGGACAGACGGATTCCTGGGGTTTGCTTGCCAGCCACTCTAGACTAATCAATGAGAATTATTGAGAAACTGTGTTTAAAATAATGAATCAGTGATGAGGAAAATGTTGTGGTCATTGACCTCTACTTATAAGTGAAACATACATATACCTGTAAACCTATACACTAGTAAGCATATACACATGCAGGCACCCACACAAAACTGTTCAAACTGGCATAAGGCAACATGGATTGAAATTCAATAATCAAACATGCCTTTACTCTGAATGTACTTGCTCCTGTCCTTGATTTTCCACATTTTCAGTTTGAGGCCATTAAGATGTTAGCTTTGTCATTTATACAAAAATGTCCTTGAGATGGAATATCACTTTAAAGTTGTTATTGTTCATGTTAAATATTCACTTTTCAAATTCAGGTTCTTCTTGTATATTTCATGGTTAATATTTGAAGGAGAATAGATTAGAAATTATATTTATCATTTATCTTCACATCCTTCGTCATGTATAAATAAATGTGATCATTTAGCCTCAATTGATTTTTAGCTCAAGGAAATATAAATATAGAATGGATATGAATATCCTGTATTATTTTAACCAAATCTCCATCTAGACCCAATTTAGATTGATTGAATGCAATCTTCTTTTTAATTACTTCCAAAAATACCCTCCATTTTATATTTTTAAGGACAGTTATTTGAGAGATATTCAATTCATGTATTTTATGTCCAAATTAAGGCTTTTTTTCCTCTTTATGGAAGATCAGGTCAAATAAGTATTACTTAATCGCGCTAGTTCTTGCATTTGAACATTCTTTAAATTCAATATTTCATTTTACTATTTTGAAAGATTTATTTATTTTATATATATGAATACACTGTAGCTGTCTTCAGACACATGAGAAGAGCACATCAGATCCCATTACAGATGGTTCTGGGTCACCATGTTGTTGCTGGGAATTGAACTAAGGACCTTGGAAAGAGCAACCTGTGCTCTTAACTGCTGAGCCATCTCTCCAACCTCTTATTTTATTTTTTAAGGTGTGTGTGTGTCTGTGTCTGTATGTGTTACGTGTGTTGAACTTGGGTAAATGTTCATGGAGACCAGATGACTTAGAACTCCTTAAGGCATGGTTAATAATAGTTGTGAACCAACTGAAATGTGTGCTAGAAGTTGATATTGGTCCCTGTGCAAGGACAGTAAACACTCTTTAATTGCTCTACATACTGAGCCCTTTTCCCTACTAGTTCAGTATCTTGGGTTGTGTTAAAATGTCTGTTTCTTTAGGGACATGTTTGACTGACATTATCATATTTAATACATCCAATACAATAGGTCTAGACAGATTTTTTTTTAGTCTCAAAGATAAAAGTCATTCTCTGCACATTTTTTACTCTACCTGATTATCTGAGAAGCAGAGCCAATACAATGATGGAAATAATTTCATTTTCCCATCTGACTTGTCTTATGGGTAGATAGAAGATGTCATATCTGTACCACTGTTGAAAAACATTCAGATATTGAATGAGGTGAAATACCCCTCATTGTTCTATCATAAGGAAACTGAAAAAGACAGAGACTTTCATGGTTGTTAGCTTACATAAGAACTAATTTAACTGGAATAAAATCAGAAAAACTTACGTTAATCTTAGCATAAGTGATAATTCTATCTGAAACCCATAAGATGACATTAATAAAGGCTGTACAACATAAAACTATTGCTAGCCTCCAGGAGCTAAGAATCACACTGTAAGGACCTGAGACGAGTAATAAGCAGTGACATTTCCCAGAAACTGAGAAAGTTATTAGATTTTCTTCTAAATCTCTGCATGTGTGGGAAAAATTCACTGAGACATACTTTGTTTATTAAAATACTTGTGCAGTTTTAACAATTCCTAGAATTTAGCTATAACGTGTGTTATATTGACTGACTTCAAGTGGATTATTGAATGTTTACTCAGTATATTTTGCAATATGAACATACTATTTTCAACGTGTCAGTCTTATAGGTAACAATATAATTCTGTTCCAACTGATAAGGGAAGTAACTTACTAATAGCAGCTGGAATCAACATCATTGATAAGTGTCTAGGTTTGCACAGTGTACTTGAACATAATTTCCAAGTGTAATACATGAGATATTGCACAAGTAGCAGCTTATTATCAAGCCTTGACTGTAACTAGTTCCACCACAGAAAAATAGAGGATAATGTTAGCTTTCATAAAAATCTATGCAATCATGCTCTTGCCTAGGGAAAAGAATAAAGAAAAAATAGATAAGAAACACATTCCACCATAATTAAATGAGAAAATGAAAAGTGCTGGGTGAGCCACGGGAACAGCATCCCTGGCTGGTTACACAGAACCCAAAACAGCTGGAGGCTATTTTGATTGCTCCATAAAATAACAGAGCCATCCCAGAGAGACTGCAGAATGGTGAGTATGAGGTTCCCTTATTTAGCAGGAGGAAGGACATTAATCCTCATTGAAACAGAGACAACCTTGCTCTCCAGGAAGTTTGAGCAAGCCAAATTAGGCTTGATTGAGAGAACAAAGTCTTGTTTCAGGAAGTTCAGCTTAGTGTGTATTGAAGAAGCTTACTTTCATAGAGCATTCATGCCCTGACAGTTATTTACTTCTTAGCTGGATTCATAGTAATTTTGAAAACACACAAACACACACATGAACACATCTGTCTGAGTCAGTTCAAATGGAGTTTGTTAAAAGAAAGAAAACAAAGTGAGGTTCTTACTCAAACCAGGTAAAAATAATCATGTCAATAACTTTTGAATAGTTGATGTATATTTCTTTAATTTCATGGAAATAAATGCTGTCTTGGGAAAAATCCTACATGAAATAAGTTATTGATTGCAAATATTAAAACTAAGATCCTTCCCCCTCATTTCAGAATCCAGAAATAAAGAATAGTTCTAATTTTTCTTCCACAAATTTCAAGCATGATCTAACATTTTGTTTGTGCTTAAGACATTTTTCAGGCATGCCAGCTATCTTAGGGTTTTATTGCTATGAAAAGACGCTGTAACCATGGCATCTCTTATAAAGGAAAGGAAAACCTTTAATTGGGGGTGGCTTACATTTCAAAAGTTTAATCCATTATCTACATTGCAGGAAACATGGCAGCCTAAGGCAGACATGGTGCTAGAGAAAGAGTTGAGAGTTCTATATCCAGATGGGCAGGTAGCAGGAAAAGAGCTGGTTTGAGCTTGTGAGACTTCAAAACCCACCTACTAACGACATACTTCCTCCAACAATGGTACATCTACTTCAACAAAGCCACACCTTGTAGTACTACTACACCCTAACGATGTATGGGGACCAGTTTTATTGAAGCCACCATATCAGCCATAAGCATATATAAAGATAAACAGATAATGTCTTATTTATATGTTAGAAACACACCACCAACTTGAATCTGTTTTTCTGCCACATTGTTAGGACTTGTATAATTCCCAGGACTCTATTATTAAGATAGTGAACTGAGTTTTTGATCTTAGCCATTATGACTGGTGTAAGGTGGAATCTCAGGTTGTTTTGATTTGCATTTCCCTGATGAATAAGGATGTTGAACATTTCTTGAGGTGCATCTCAGCCACTTGGTATTCGTCAGTTGAGAACTCTTTGTTTAGCTCTATAGCCCATTTTTAATAGAGTTATTTGGTTCTCTGGAGTCTAACTTTTTGAGTTCTTTGTATATATTGGATATTAACCCTCTATCAGATATAAGATTGGTAAAGATCTTTTCCCAATCTGTTGGTTGCCATTTTGTCCTATTGATAGTGTCCTGTCCTTTGCCTTATAGAAGCTTTGTAATTTTATAAGGTCTCATTTGTCAATTCTTGATCTCAGAGCATAAGCTATTGGTGTTCTGTTCAGGAAATTTTTCCCTGTGTGCATGTGCTCAAGGCTCTTCCCCACTTTCTTTTCTATTAGTTTCAGTGTATCTGGTTTTATGCGGAGGTCCTTGATCCATTTGGACTTGAGCTTTGTACAAGGATATAGGAATGGATCGATTTGCACTCTTCTACATGATTGAGCCAGCACTATTTGTTGAAAAAGCTATCTTTTTTCCATTGGATGGTTTTAGCTCCTTTGTCAAAGATCAAGTGACCATAGGTATATGGGTTCATTTCTGGGACTTCAAATCTATTCCATTGATCCACCTGCCTGTCACTGTACCAATGCCATGCAGTTTTTTTTTTTTTAATCATAATTGCTCTGTAGAGGTTCTTTTAATTGTTGAAAATAGTTTTTGCTATCCTGGGTTCTTCTTTTTTTTTTTTTTTTTTTGTCATTCCAGATGAATTTGCAAATTGTTCTTTTTAAGTCTGTTGTTGGGTGGGAACAGTGGTTTTTATTATTATTATTATTATTATTATTATTATTATTATTATTTTATTAATTTTTTGTTTTCCTTTTTTTTTCAGAGGGCAACTGGGAAAGGAGATATCATATGACATGTAAATAAAGAAAATGTCTTAAAAAAAAGATAGTGAACTCTGAGGGAAAGACCTGTTGTATAAAGCCTAGTTTTGTTTTTATTATAGTGCCAAATTTCAATATCCACATAAAATAGAGGAGCAAAATTTGCACAAAGTTCACTAACTAGTCACAAATTTAAAGAATTTGGAGAATAATTATATCTTTATTAATCATGTGTACTTGTTTCTGGTTGTAATATTCATTAGAATGTGTTGTACCTTTTATATAATGCATGTTATATTATATGTTTTCAACAATGTAGGGATTCATTAAGACATTCAAGAAACATATATAAGTTGTATGTCTATACTAAACTATGTTATGAGAGATTTAACAAAGATGTTATAGTCAGCGACTCCTGCAAACCAAAGAGAAACTCTGCATGTACTGGATCATAGAACTTAGAGGGAAGCTAGAAACTATCTTTCTGTTTATAGCAGGGAAGCTGCATGCTCTCTCAGGACAGAGAAAAACAATTGACAAAAGAAAGGTTTTCCAGAGTTAGACCATGGAATAATGGTCAGCAAAGTGGCATCTTCTGGACTGGATTTAAGCATTGCAATCAGTAATCATAAAACTGCCATTATCTGTGCTAAGACTACACAAGACTAGCCCTGTCAGCAATTAGTTAAGAACAGAAGATGAGCTTTACAGTCTGACTCCTTACAACTACTAATAGATTCTGGAAAAGGACTGGTCATTATCTTCATTAATTAGCCTCTAATAAGCCCAGCGGATGTCAATAGGTAACTTCAGGTCCAGAATCACCATAATATCCTGGAAAAATTCAGTTATTCACAAAGCAATAAACATAAACATGAGAAAAAGACTTATAAGGGAGTGGGGGCAGCATCATAAATGGGGGTAGGAAGGAGACTGTTGAGGATTGGAGATATGAGTGCTTAGTATGTTTTATGTACATGTGTAAAACTGTCAAAAACCATTTAACTTATGAGAGCATGATTTAACTTTTGTAACAATATTGTCTTAGTTAGGGTTTTACTGATGTGAAAGACACCGTAACTGTCTTAGTCAGTGTTTCTGTTCCAGTACAAATATCATGACCAAGAAGCAAGTTGGAGAGGAAAGAGTTTATTCAGCTTACATTTCCACATGCTGTTCAGCACAAAAGGAATTCAGGGCTGTAACTCAAGCAGGTCAGGAAGCAGGAGCTGATGCAGAGGCCATAGAGGGATGTTTCTTACTGGCTTGCTTCTGCTGCCTTGCTCAGCTGTGTCTTTACAGAACCCAAGACTACCAGTCCAGGGATGACACTGCCCACACTGGGCTCTCCCACCCTTGATCACTAATTGAAAAATGCCTTACAGGTGGTTCTTCTGGAGGCTTTTTGTCAACTGAAGTTCCTTTCTCTGTGATAACTCCAGCCTATGACAAGTTGACACAGAAAGCCATTTAATTAGGGCTGGCTTATATGTTCAGAGAGGTTTGATTCACTATCATCAAGGCAGGAAAGTGGCAGCATCCAGGCAGGCATTGTGCAAGAAGAGCTAAGAGGTCTACATCTTCATCTTATGGGTGTTAGCAAAATACTGACTTCCAGGTAGCTTGGATGAGGGTCTTAAGCCCACACCCATGGGGACACACCTACCCCAACAGGGCCACACCTTTTACTAGTGTCAATACCTGGGCTGAGCATATACAAACCACTGCAAATATGGAGTTTTAATAATTAAATATGCACGTGATCAATTTATTGCTCTGGTTCAACTTTCTTCTTATGGAAATACAGCCCAGGTTCAGATATATTCTTAAAATAGTTTAGGCTTACTGACAAACATTAATATCAACATAATTTTATGGGGATCTTTATGGGGACAATTCATGGGATTCCCAAGTAACATAAAATATGTATACACTGTACAGGAAAAGCTACAGGGACACAATTATTTACTATAAAAATGTAGAATTATGAAGTAATTATCAGTATTTTTTTCATATATCAATTCTTATATAACAAATATATGAAGAATAACATAAGTAAATATAGTTAGTATATAATGACCTCATAGTGAAAAAACTATGCATAGGAATGTGGTAAAAGCAAGCATTTTAATCTACCTTAACTCTAAACAGTACACAGAAAGGGCTTTAATATTACTCCTAATTTTTGAATTCTATTAAATATTAATTAAGTAAATTATACTTCTGTGAATGGTAATTTTTCTAATCTTAAAAATTAAAGAGCTTATTTGACACATTAATACTAGCTTTACACCACTTTTGGCAAACTGATTTAAACCCAACATTTAAAGGAAATTTTAATATTTAACTCCATTACATTTTAGGACATGTGTAGATGGGTCATCTGATGCATGATCATTGTCAGTGTCTTAGCTTTGTTTACATTAGTGTGACAAAAGCACTTACTAAAAGCAACTTAGGAACAAATGACTTCATCTTACTTAGCAGTTCAAGGACATCATGGAGGTAAGTCAGGGCCAAAACTCAGTGTACATACCAGACTTGGAACCAGTAACTCATTCTGGGTCCCAGGGACCATGGAAGAATAATACAGTTTCCTGCCTCCTTCTTCATTTCTTGCCCATATACTCAGGACCACCTACTCTGGGAATGGACCTCTTTCAGTAGGATTTTCTCACGTATATTCATCAATAATCTAGAAAATTCACTACTGACTAACCTGTAGGCAATATGATGGAGGAATTTTCTTAGTCAAGGTTCCTGTTTTGAAATAACTCTAGTTTGTGTCAAGTTGACAAGAACAACAATAAAAAGGACAATAAAGTAATTGCACACTGGTGAACTGTATATGAGTATAACAGAATTCCCTCTGGTAGGCATCTTCCTGAATTACACTTGGTCATGACTTAAACTTTGGCATCGAAAACTGACAAAAAAGCAGCTGTAAATATCTTGTTAGACCATTTCATAAATGCCTTTCTTTCACTACTTTACTTATTAGAGAGTATTTAAGTTTGTGAATGATTTAACTGAACATATGTCTGTATGTTACATTCATGTCTTGTGCCTATGGAGGCCAGAGAAGATGATTGGATGTGTAAAGTGGAGAAGTGGAGTTTCAGATCAATGTGTGCCTCCATGTTTGTCCAGGGAAACAAACTATAAGACTTCTGCTAGAGAATACTGTTCTTAACAGCTGTATCTTCCCAGCTCCTCATCTGACTACTTTACTACAACACTATTATATGTAGAATTTCATTTAAACTAATGGGAGGGGCAATAATTATCTCATGCTCCGCTCTCAAACTTAAAATTTATGATAAAAGTCATTTAAACTAAGCATCTTTTTAGTAACTAGAGCTCATGAAGATAGAGGTATAATGTAGCCTTCATCAACTGCATCCCAAGTAGGTCATATTGTGGTCTGTTTAAAACAAATGATGCTAGCCCATGTCATATCACACAATCAAACCACATGCAAAATTTGATAAAGACTGACTGGCTTTCATCTGAAAGAAATGCCAGTGTTCAGACTCTGAGCTGGGAAGTAGTGGTTTTTCACTCGTTTATGTTCTCTTGTTATTTTTGTTTTCAAAGATAGTGGAATTACATTCTGCCTATCACCAAGGCTAATCTAAACTTGAAAACTGCCTTGTCATTAAAACACAAACTATTGATGAAGGAATACATTGCAGATTTTTTGTGTCATTCTCTTAAGAACCAATTTAACAACTGAATGAAGTTGAACACATCAAAGCAATGATGAATGCTCTCAGTCTAAACACACTTGCCATTTTATCTTTCTTTTCCATTTATATTTGGAATCCTAAAAAGTTAAATGAGGATAAACTATATTTTTATAAAGATATTTGTCTTGGGGACATATACTTCAGGTTTCATTCTTGGATTTAGTAGTCTCTTTTAACATTCAGTATGTGGATTAACCAAATAAAATATTATGAAGAAAATGTCGTGTTTTTTGGTTTTTTGTTTGTTTGTTTGTTTGTTTGTTTTTGGAGACAGGGTTTCTCTGTGTAGCACTGGCTGTCCTGGAGCTCACTCTGTAGACCAGGCTGGCCTCAAACTCAGAAATCCACCTGCCTCTGCCTCCCAAGTGCTGGGATTAAAGGCATGCACGACCACTGCCTAGCTGAAGAAAAAGCCTTAATGATTAAGTAGTATCATATAAATATGGTTCTTAGTATATAATATGTAATAAATGTAAGTTAACCTATACTTACATTAATCATATCTTAATATATTTGAATAACAAAAGTTTAATCATTATAATTTCTATAAATATTAATATTTGTGATTGATTTATTTTATTTTAAATATATCATTATTTATATATATAACTACTTTCTTATAAATATATCATTATTATATGAAGACCACTCAACTTTTTTTTCAATGACTATAGTCGCAATTCTACATCCATAAACTTAAGATAATCAAATAGTGATACTTCAACACAATATCAAGAAACCTCACTGTAGGTACAATGTTTTTGTGCACTGCATGTAAAGTTTACCCTTGTGTTATTCTAATGGTGATTTCTCTGGCTTCATATCTTACTTTAATCAAGACACGGTATTGTAATGCTTATGCCAAAAATCCCCTATCTCAAATTTGTGTAAGCAATTCTTATCAATTATTCTCTGTCTTTTCAATGAATGTTTATCCCCTATTAGTTAGGCACAATAGAGAGCAAGAATGTAAGTCTTCCAGCCAGAGGAGGGAGGAAAAGAAAAAGGGAAATTCAGTTCTGCCAGGAGGATGGAGGAATTGTAGTCAAAAGGAAGGTAGCAGGAAAGAGATCTTAGAAACATACCTGAACTACAAAGAGCCATATCAAATAATAATATGTAAGTATCATGGGAGCTGGAAGGTAGCCAGATTAGCATAGAACGCTAAGGTAGATGATTTTGCTGCTCAGGTATTGAGGTGCAATTTTAAATAAATCTTGGTTTCTCTGTGTGGTTATTTGGGACTAACATAAGGTAAAGAAATACACCCATCAGATTATCTTACTATAATATTTATATTAAAGATAATTCACTTACACCCCATAAAGTCAAAATGACTGTGATTGTAGTTTTCAGGGAATTATTGAAATGGTAGCAATTCAATTTTTCACTCGGTTCTTTGATGAAAAGCCACTGAAATGTACACCTAAACTCTCTAAATATTGAGTGTAGGTCTCAGGTACAAAAATTACCTCTTTTTCAGGAGATGGACTTTGAAACTTACTTTTATCTCCAAGCAACTAGCTCCAATGGCAAAGTTCACAGCTAATGTTTAGAAGCTTCCCTAAATGAAAGATAATAGACTGGACAAGGTGAAAAATCAAGAGCTTATGAATACATTACTGGCTGAAAGAATTTTTGGAGCCTATTTTCATGTATGTATAATGCACAATTTCTAAAATGAATAAAAGTTTGAATAAGCTTTAAATAAGACATTGAGATGATGTAAGCATAGCTGCTTTAATCTTAATCAATGCAACTTGTGATGAGATAACGAAGAGCAGGCAATTAGTCAGAACCCAATCTACCCAAATGAAAACTCAAACAACAGAGGACTTATTTATTTATTTTTTTACTTCAGTTTGTGTTAGGAGAAATAGGCAATGTAAGTGCTATGTATATTTAATGTGCTAATGAAATCAATTTATCAAGTTTTAAATATTGGAAGAAATTAAAATAAGAAACCATTCTGTACACAAAAGAAATTATAACTAAAGAGCATATCCAGATTTAATAAAAAGCACACATGGTAAAGATTAAATGGAGATTTAAAATGTTTTAATCAACTTCTCTTGAACTTCTCTAGTTTTAATTTTTTTCTTTCTTTAATTTATTTGATAACTTTCTAGACATTAGGAAAGTGCTTAAAGTAGAAATCTAGCATGGGAAGCAATGAGATGTCTTGACTTTATTTTGTACTATTGCTTGCTTGTTTGTTTATTTGTTTGTATAGCTTATCCTCAGATCACTGCTCTGCAAAATGGGCTTTTTCTCCCCCCACCCCCTTGGACTAACTGGTGATAACTGAAGGAGACATAAGCTCATCATTGTTAAGACATTGCATTTTAAATTTATACACCCTTAGTTTAGTAAAGAATAAATATTAATTACTTTGCTCTTATTCTTTTCATCTGACTTTGGACTGGGTAAGGCATTGATGGCTCAGATAAGTAGAAAACTGAACATTGACATGTCCCTATTAAGAAGTTGAATTCCATAGGCTAAACCTTCTTGTATATACTACAGATTTCAATTACATGCTCAGGGAGTTATATGTTATAGATATGTATATGTAATATACAAATTTAAAAACTGTTAGGTTTTAATTCTATTATATTTTATTATATATTAAATTCCTTAGAAACATGGAATTTTTGTTGTTATTATTTGTTTTGTTTTGCTTTTTGCTAATGAAAGACATGAAGTAAGTGCATCCACAGGGGAGAAAGTGGTATATATCTGGGAGGCCTAGAAGAAAGAGAACTCATAATCAGGATATATTATGTGAGAAAAAAATCTATTCTCAATTAAGGGACAAAAATTAATCTCCAAGCTCTTACAAAGCATGAGGCATTAGAAGTGCATGAATATCCCAAGGCAAATGGAATGCAGAGTGAAACAGAAAGGGTTGGTGGTATCTTGCTTCATTCCTGTTGAATTATGAACATGAATGATATCTCTCCAGGCCCTTCTGGCTTATAGAGTCTCCTTTGAGAAGTCAGGTGTAGTTCTAAGAGGTCTGCCTTTGTATGTAACTTGGCCATTTTTCCTTGAAGATTTTAATATTAATTTTGTATCTGGCATTGAGAGGAGCAGTACTTTCTTTTCTAGCCCAGTCTATTTGGTCTTCCATAAGCTTCTTGTACCTTTATAATCATCTTTTTAAAATTAGTTGGTTAGACTTAAACACAGACTGAATCTGACGGAAGACAAAGAGGAGAATAGCCTTGAATGCATTGACACAGGATATACCTTCCTACTTCCTAAACAGAACACCAGTGGCTTAGGCATAAAGATCAACAATTAGTAAATGGGAACTCATGAAACTGAAAGGCTTCTGAAAGCCCAAGGTCATTGTCAAAGAAACAAAGCAGCAACCTACTTATCAACAAACCAAATAATCCGACTAAAAATGGAATATAGATCTAAAGAGAACCTTCTTAAAAGAATCTCAAGTGGCTGAGAGAAGTGTTGAGTAATCTTAGCCATTAGTAAAATGTAAATCAAAGTATCTCTCAGATTCCATTTATAGCTGCCATAGTGGCTAAGATTAAAAAAAAAAAGTAACAGTTCATGCTAGTGAGGCTGCATGCAGGGCAAGGTGTAATACTGCTCCATTGCTGATGGGAGTGTAAACTTGTACAGCCATTTTGGAAAACAATACTGTAGTTTCTCAGAAAATTGAGAATTGATCTATTCAAAACCCAGCTATACCACCCCTCAGCATATACACAAAGGATGTCCCATCATAACTTCATAAGTGCTTTATTTATAATAGTATAAACAAAGTAGATGTCCCTCAACTGAAGAATGAATGAAGAAAGTGAGGTACATTTATACAATGCAAAATTACTCTGTTGTTTAAAAAAATCACGAAATTTGCAGGAAAATGGATGGAAAAATTAACTCTTACCTTCATTGAGGTAATCTAGACTCAGAAAGATAAACATAATTGCTCTCTAGCCCAATTGTCATCATAGTGGCTTCATTTGGCAACTGATGGAAACAGAGGCAGAGACCCTCAGCCAAACATTAGAAGGAATTTGAGGAATCCTATTAAAAAGGGGAGGAAGGATTTCAGGAGTCATAGAGATTAAGTACACCACACAAAAATCCACAGAATCAGCTAACCTGAGCTCATAGTGGTTCACAGAGACTAAACTGTCAATCTGGAAGCCTGCATGGGGACTGTCTTAGGCCCTCTTCATATATGTTAGAGTTTGCCCCAACCTCCAGGCCTTAAATAACAGGGTTCTCAAGAAGAGGGAATATCAACTACAAATTTGGGATCAGGAGACACCAAAAAAGGAAACAAGTCAAAAAATTCTGATCAAGTCTCAATTTACTCTAAGGAAACAAGGGGCTTTTTAAAACTACAGACCACAAAGTTGTTTGCCCAGGTGCAGGAGCCAAACATATTAGCATAAATGGAATGTCCACATTATAAAATGTCCAGAAAGGAAAATCCTCATTGTGAAAAGTCCTTATTGTGTAAGGTGTTGGGAAAACCCCCTATCGTAAAATGTCCAGAGTCAATTGTGGGAATGGAAACAAGATAGTGGAAGAAACAAAAGAGTGTTAGTTATAGATGATGACCCAGGGACAAGATGGAGACTGAGATGCCAGAGGCTTTTGGGCCCCAACAAGAGTTGTGTAGGTTGGTTTTCTTGTGGGACTCTTAACACTAGGATTGGGATTGCCTGAGTCTTTAGCCTCCATTTCAGATGCTTTCCATTTTTTTATTAGGTATTTTCTTTATTTACATGTCATATGATATCTCCTTTCCCAGTTTCGCCTCTGGGGAAAAAAAAAGAAAATAAAAGAAAAAAAAAAAAAAAAAGAAAAGAAAAGGAAAGGAAAGGAAAGGAAAAAAAACATATTCCCTCCCCTTTCCCACTGCTCAACAACATACCATCTCCCGCTTCCTGGACCTGGCATTCCCCTACACTGGGGCATAGAACCTTCACAGAACAAAGGGCCTCTCCTCCCATTGATGACCAATTAGGCCATCCTCTGCTATACATATGATGCTGGAGCCATTAGTCCCACAATGTGTACTCTTTGGTTGATGGTTTAGTCCCTGGGAGCTCTGAGGGTACAAGTTAGTTCATATTGTTGTTCCTTCTATGGGGCTGCAAACCCCTTCAGCTCCTTGGGTCCTTTCTCTAGCTCCTTCCCTGAGGACCCTGTGCTTAGTCCAATGGCTGGTTGTGAGTCTCTACTTCTGTATTAGTGGGGTACTGTCAGAGCCTCTCAAGAGACAGCTGCCATCAGGCTCCTGTCAGCCAGCACTTGCTGGCATCCAGAATATTGTCTGGTCTCTAACTAAACATGTGAAAGATCTGTATGACAAGAACTTCAAGTCTCTGAAGAAGGAAATCAAAGAAGATCTCAGAAGATGGAAAGGTCTCCCATGCTCATGGATTGGCAGGATTAATATAATAAAAACGGCCATCTTACTGACAGCAATCTACAGACTCAATGCGATCCCCATCAAAATTCCAACTCAATTCTTTGCACACTTGGAAAGAGAAATTTGCAAATTCATCTGGAATAACAAAAAACCTAGGATAGCAAAAACTATTCTCAACAATAAAAGAACCTCTGATAGAATCACCATCCCAGACCGTAAGCTGTACTACAGAGCAATTGTGATGCTTTCCTGATAGTAGCTTGCCTCATCCAGCCTTAGTGTCTCGACCATCTTGGCCAGCAAGAAAGACTCGACCCAAGAGCTCTTCTTAAAGCAGTTTATTCAGGAACCTTGAACATTCTTCTTCTGACCCTGACTGACTGACTGACTTCTTACTTCTGACTTCTTTAACCTGAGGGCAACACCCCAGGCCCTTAAAAGCCCATCCTGAGCCTATCTTAATAGGCCACGTGGTGCATGCAGATAGGTTGCCAAAGGAGGAAGGAAGCCAGGCCAACAAGCACAGCCAAATAAGGAGTTGTTTATCACTCTAGTGCCCCGGCAAGGAGCAGAAGCCAGCGCCATCTTCAGGGGTGGTTCAGACAGCTCTCTACACCTTAGTCAAAGTGAAGGTGCCTAGTCTCAACTGTATCTTGATATTCAATGTTTGATTGATATTTATAGGAAGCCTTGCCTTTTCTAAAAAGAAATGGAGTAGTGGGTTGTAGGCAGCACTGGGGAGGAGAGAGGGACTGGAAGGAGAGGAGGGAGGGGAGACTGCAGTTGGCATGTAAGACAATAATAATAATAATAATAATAATAATAATAATAATGATGATGATGATGATGATGATGATGAATAAATAAGAGAGACTACAAGAAGGAAAGAACCCCCTTACAGTCATCTGCAAGCTAAATCCTGAAATCACTATCATTGATTCATACCTAAGTCTAATTTATCTTTCCAAAGTCAGAGGGCTATATATAACCCTATCATTACATATTTTACATAATCTTCACTAACAAGCAACAAAAATCTTAAAGATAAAAAAAGAAAAGAATGTGCATGGATAAAGAAAGTTAGTATATTATACTATTTACCTATGTTTTCCTATTTATACATTAATTATGCATATATGATGTGTCTATATTTATATGCTCTTCTTTATAGAAAATGGAAGAGTAAAACAATGAAAAGTATATAGAAACAAATTGTGAACCAGATTTCAGTGATGTCTAAAAGTTATACTAAAATATGAATCCTATATGATTGGTATATCTTTATATAACATGTGCATAGCAGGTGTTTCAACTTCTAGAAAAAAAAATTTCTCTGAATTGGAAATGAAGTAATTGTAATTGTTTTGCCTCAGCAACTAAGAAATTTTCTAAATAGGGGAAGAAGCATTTTTGCAACCAAAATAGAAATGTGGAAACTGTTACAGTTAGAAGATGATATAGTTTTACTTTAATTATTGAAAATAAACCTATGAACTCAACCTTCAAAGGTTTAGAGATTATGTATACAATATTATTATAATACAAAACATACCATATGTGAGCACAAAATTGTATTAGGATCTCTTTATATGTTTCACAAATGACAATGAATGTCAAATATTAAATAATTTATCTAGAATCATAGAATTATAATAAAAATCAACTCACAATAATCAATAAACCCAACTCCACCATGAAATTGTGATTTTGCACATTAACTTTGCTCAAATATGTTTTCATGGTGACTGGCACCCAGACAGACATATTGTAGTGTTCAGTAGAGCAATATTAAATTTTGCAGCCACTGTAGACACTGGCCAAGGAAGTGCTGAATTATTACTCTAAAACAAATTAGAGAATGATGCTCTAGGGAAATCCTCCTTTATTTGAAATGTTGATTTTACCAAATGGAGCTCACAGCTACCAGACATACAATCATGCCTTGTAGAGAGAAAGTAACTTTAATAAGTGCAACTTCTCTGCATGTCATCATATAACTTCTTGAATTTAGAAATAAAAAGTACAATTTGAAAAGAGATAGTTTTTGTCCAAAAGCAGAGAAACAGAAAACAATAAGGGGGTTAAAAATTTTAAAGTTTATAATATGATGCCTAAAAGAACTGAAGGAATGACCCTGGGTGAGCTTATCTGGGAAGGAATAAACTAAGTAAAGTCAAATTTCTTTTTCTTTAGGAAGGTGTAGGTATGTGAGTGATAATGACCATTTTGGAACTAAATTGGACGGTTACAAGTACATAACAATGAATATAAAATAGTGTCCCATCAATTACTAATTATAGATCTTTGGTGAACATGGTCAGTTAGAATGTGTGTAAATATGACAAGTTGTAACCTCTCTGTGAGAGGGCAGATTCTTCAGATTCCCGCCTGCCAAATAACCACACCTCTCTGCCCACCTCCTGCTAATTGCCACGCCTCTGTCCAGGTTCCAGTTACGCCAGAAGTCCCGCCTTCAGAGACTGAAAAAGAAGCTGCTGATTGGGCCAGGTGGCTGACGAACTTGTGGGAGTGGTTTTTCCCTTATTCTTGCTAGCTGTTTAGCTTGTTACATTATTATTGAATGAATGATGGCTGTATAATCACGTATCTGAGTCGGCCAATTTTTTATCCTTTCCGCGTGGTTAAGGTAACATAATATGGCTTGCCAAATACCTTATTCTCTTTCCAAAATACCCACTGGTAATTGTGGCAGCAGATTGCTATAACAAGTGTGGGAAAAAAATCAAAAGAAATGAGAGCAAATACATCTGAGTAATGAACTAATCAGATCTCAGTCTAGTAACTTACATCAAAGTTACAGCTAACAATGGAAAGTTTCTATCAATATATAAATATTTTCCTGGTTCAACCAGATGCATGGGTTAGATTGTTGTGGTGTTAATTGTTTGGAACAATGCTAATTTTGGAGTATGTATAGAAAGATTGCTTAAACATTTACATCCCTATCTCATGGTAGCTGCAAAGCTGTATGGGGGAAATTTATTTCTCTTGATTCTAATATTTTCTTCTATCTCTAGGTTGTTGAAAACTATTTTACATTCCTATTTGAGCAGCAACACCAGGGAGATAGCAAATATTTCTAGAAGCCATAATCCTTCGACATTTTACAATTCAACTTATACCTAACATTATAATATGTGATTTCATTCTGACAAAATCACTCAATTTCAAATGCAGATTAACTTATGACTATAAGAACAAGCAAGAAGACTATGGTGTGCATGGAGAACTACAAAATATGAGAAGCATTATAAAATTAATCTTAAAAATTGCCAGCTGTGGTGGTTTGCATAGGAATGGCCAAAAAGACTTATTTAAAAGCACAAGGAGTTTAAGGGATTTGTAACCCCATTGAAAGAACAATATCAACTAACCAGGCCTTCCAGAGCTCCCAGGGACTAAGCTAAAAACCAAGGAGTACACATAGCTCCAGCTGCATATGTAGCAGATGATGACCTTGTCAGGTATCAATGGAAGGACAGGTCCAGGGTCCAATTAAGGCTCAATAGATGCCCCAATATAGGGGAATCGAGGGTGAGGAAGCAGGAGTGGGAACATAGGGGGAAGAAGACCCTTATGGAAGCAAGGGGAAATGGGGAATGGAATAGGGGGCTTCTAGGAGGGGGTGAATGTGGGTTAGGGCATAGCACTTGAAATGTAAATAAATTTAAATAAGTAAACTTAAATAAATAAATAAATAAATAAATAAGTAGGGGAAAAAGAAAGCATAGCCATAAGAAATGGTGTTATGAGAAGGTGTGGTCTTGTTGGAGTAGGTGAAGCATTATTGGAGGAAGTGTATCATTGTAGGGATCGGCTTTGAGGTCTTCTATAATTAAGCAAACCACAGTGTGGCACACAGTCTCCTTCTGCTGCCTGGAGAACAAGTTCTAGAACTCACAGCACCATGTTTGTCTGCACACTGCCATGCTTCCTGCTGTGATGATAATGGACTAGACCTATGAAAGTATAAGCCAGACTGCATTAAATGTCTTTTTTAATAAGAGTTCTTGTGGTTATGCTGTCTCTTTACAGCAATAAAATCTTCACCAAAAGAGACGTTGGCACCAGGAGTATTGCTGTAATAGGTCATACCATACTTTTGTTTGGAGGAATGTGGATTTTGAGAATTTAGATTAGGAAAGTAATGGGATGCTTCAAACAGAGCTTAATGGAGCATCCTAGAAGGAAAATGGAAAATAGTGGTGTGGGTGTGACTTGAACTATGGTTCAAGAGGTTGCAGAGATAATTTTAGTGTGTGGGCTAGACACTATTTTTATGATGTTTTGGTAAAGAATGTGGCTGGGTTTGACTCTTATCCAAAAAGTCTGCCTGTCCAAAGTGAAGAGTTTTTTTCTTAATTACACTGGCAAAGATGATCATAAAGTAGCCCAGTATAAACTCTATTGTATTGTTATCACCATTAACTGTTTTCAAGAGCATTCTGATGAAAAGGAATAATCTGAACAAGGAGAAACATAAAATGTATGGTTCAAGGAGAAAAGAGACACCAGGAAGTTGAATGGAGATAAATCCTGTGTTCAAGAAGATAAACAGATTAAACATATTAAATAGAATAAAGTGCATGGTAACTTCAGGACAGGATCCTACCCGGATAAACTTCAAACTTGCGAAAAGAGATTAAAGAAAAGCTCAGATCTAGGTGTGATGGTTGCATGCCTTTAATCTCAGAACTCCAGAGGCAGAAGCAGGAGATTCTCTGAATTCAAGCCAGCTTACTATACAGAGAAAGGTCCAGGACAGCCATACTTAAGCAATGAAGGAAACCTTGGAAAACAGAAAGCTAGTTAAGATGTAATTGACTAAGGGGTCCATGTTCCAGCCTCAGTAAGCAGCAGAACTTGACAGATTTCGTTGCATGGTGCTGGATTTAGAATAAAGTATAGACTAAAGATGATATGGAATCTCTGCAACTAAGGAAAGCTGCTGAAGCCAGGCATGTGTCAGGGATGTCACTGAATGAAGGCCTAGAGAGGCCATTTCATGAAACTGTGAGAATGAAGCCTGAAAGCCTTGGAGACCCCAAGATGTTAGAAATGCCAGAGTTTTAGGACCCCTTCCAAAGAGAGCTGCTAATAGGGAGTAGATCCATTTCAAGAGATAAAAGTGTATTATAGTCAACAAAACTGCAGCAGATAGGAATTCATACAGATAGACAGAGGCAGACAGTATATAGAGTGAAAGCATGCTGTGTACTTGGAGCACACAGTGCTAAATGAATAGGCCCCATAAAAATTTTGCCCTCAAACTCAGGAAACTCCAAAGAAGAGGAGACAAAAAGAGTGTTTAAGGTATAGAAGGGATGGAGGACACCAGGGGAATAAGTCCTTGTAAATGAACTGAGTAAACTGAATTCACATAGACTGAAGCATTAAACATGGGGAATTCTCAGGTATCCATCAGGTCCTCTATATATCTACTATAGCTCTTCATTTAGTATTTTTATGTGACTTCTGAGTGTTTCAATGAGTAGGTCTCTGATTCTGATGACTTCTCTTTCTTCTGTTGGCTTCCTCCAACTTTGATATGATGATTTTAACTTTATCTTACTATATTTCATTTTGTTGTGTTTGATTGCTATCTCTTAGAGGCCTCTTCTGATATAATGAGAAGCAGAAAGTGAGTGGATCTGGATGGGAAAAGATGTGAGGAAGGACTGGCTGGAGTAGGAAGGGGAATTTTAATCAGGGTATACTATATGAGAAAAGTATTTTTTTTAATAAAAGGGGAAAATATTCCAAATCACAAAGATGTATAGCAGCAGAGAAAGAAAAGAACAAAATGTTCAAGATACCCAAAAGATGAAGTAGATAAAACACCAGAAGATATGTAGGAAAAAAAATACTGTGTGGAATAATGCTACCTGGCCACTTTGGGAGTTGATTACTTTAAATGTATTCTACATTTGAGGGCTGTCTGTTTGGTGAATTTTCTGTTTGTAAGTAAAATCTTGCTAAATGTATTTGTCTATAGGCTTTCTTTGAATGGTCTTATACAGAACTCATGACTTGGCTCACATGAATCTTGGAAACCAGCTTGGGGCATGGTCACCCCGAAATTCTTCGGTGATCTTTAGTGTCCTATGGCATAGAGTCATCTCAAACTACTGTAAAAATAGAAAGGAGGTTATAAAATCACATATGTGAGATGTTCAGAGTAAAATGAATCTTTGCAGAGCTGTATGTATTGATTCTTCACTTTCTGTCTCTGAACAGTTCCTCTGGTCTTGGCTATATTCTCAAAAGACTCTTCCAAATAACTTCCATAACCTGTCCAAGTTTTAATATCATCAACTTCATTATAGAAATATCAGACTTACCACCTTGTTTTAACAACTATCAAAGATATTTTCCCCTGAAAAAATGAATTTGTAATATAAGGAAGCATATAAGTTAACAAAGTCATGACCAGGTACACACTGTTCGATTGTAAGGTGACTCTTTTCCTTTAAGACGTGGTTATTAGTGGGGTTAATATTAGTAGTGGAAAACTGCACTGAAATTGAAAAGTTTATCACTTAAAGTTACTCTCTACACTCTAATATCTTCATGTCGTATAAAATGACATTTATTATCTATATTATATCACTGCAACTACAGTCATTTTGTCATTATATGTTTATGTAATTTTTCCTTTAAGCATATGTCTGTGCAGGATGCTACATGTCTGTCTTAGGGTTTTACTGCTGTGAAAAGACAGAAGTTATAAGGCAACTATTATTAGGACATTTAATTGGTGCTGGCTTACAGATTCAGAAGTTCAGTCCCTTATCATCAAGGTAGGAGCATGGCAGCATCCAGGCAGGCATGGTACAGGAGGAGGTGAGAGTTCTACATCTTCATCTGAAGGCTTCTAGTAGAAGACTGGCTTCCAGGCAGCTTGGGTGAGCATCTTAAGCCCAAGCCCACTGTGACATACCTATAAGACCACAACTCCTAATAGTGCCACTCCCTGAGCCAAGCATATAAAAACCATCACAATGTCTTAAGAAAATCTGTCACCTGGCTTGATGATCTATACTTAATAAAGGATCAGAATATAGTAATTGATAACAAACACTTTCAGGAAAGGTTGTTTACTTATTAATGAATATAAAGTATTTCTTTCTAAAATAAGCATATATCATTTTAAGATTAGGGCTTGATATTGAAGTAATTTGGAAGTATCATATTATTTAACTCAAAGCTATGTGACAAAGGACAGCTTTGCACAGAAATATTGATCTCATTGGCTCAGCCTCCATAAATGTTGCTTTATTTCCCTAGATGAAGGTTTGAGATGAAAGCCATACACAAGCATTGTGATTATACCACTTGGGCTGAGCCAAGAGCATTTCATTCTCTGTTCTAACTATCTTTAAGTCTAAGCTTGAAAGCTCAAACCTTTTATACAATCAATTCTTCCAAGATTACTGATTCAATTTGGCTTCCTTTGACTTCTGATTGAATTGTGCTGGTTGGCCTACTACTAATTTTTGTGATATATATGTGTGTATATGTATACACATATATATATATACATATATATATATATGTATATATATATAACTGGCTTCTTCTCATTCTCTAGCTGATTCTGTCTTTCTGTCTTCACCAGTATCTAGCTTGTTCTCTCTGTATCTTGTCTCTGTGAAACTGTCCAAATACAAATAAAAGCCTCTCTTTCTCTCTCTCTCTCTCTCTCTCTCTCTCTCTCTCTCTCTCTCTCTCTCTCTCCTATTAAGTATCCTCACTTCTCTGTGCCATTCTCCTGAGAATTGGCCATATCCTATCTCGGACTCATTCTGTCAACTCTTTCTCTGATTTGTCACTTTGTCTGCCCCTCAATTAGATGTGACTTTCAAACATGGGTTCTTTCTTCTGCAAACTAGAACAAATTTACCTTTGTTATAAGGTATTAAAGGTGTGTACTGGAAGGTGTGTCTGTACCCCAGCCAGATCATACTGAAATGGAGGACATTTCTGTACTCTGATCATATCATATAGACCTAGAAAGTCCTTGGGTGTGATCTGTTACCAGAGCAGCCATGTTGCTGAATTAGAATTCCTCGACATATCTCTATTCTTCTAAAGACCAAAAATTGATTTGTTTGGTAAAATTGATGTAAACAGAAAAAAATTGTGACCTTCTGCAACAAAGAAGCATGATATTTACTAAATTGCAAGGTTTAAAGGAACATACCATTTAATAAACTGGAAATATTGGTGACATTTTATAGTTTAAATGTGAAATGAAAGGTCATTCATTAGGATTCATAGAAATCTGAAAACAAAAGAAATTACCTTCTCTAAATTGCACTAAGGGGCTGACCACTGCTTCTCTACATTGTTGATTATTCATGAAGGACCTGAATAGCTCTCAGCTGGCTTACATCATCCCTTTCCTCTTCCTACTTTGTATCCATCACTTGGCCTCGACTCACATGGTTACACTCAAAGCCTCTATCACCTTATCATTTAACTCATCCTGGGTTGCCTCTGCAACTTTTAAACCTATTTCATAGCTCAGAGTATTTTGCATCTGACTCCCAGTTGAGACCCAGTTGAGACTTGGACGGCTTCTCCCTAGTCCTGACTCTGCTGTGCATGAATTGAGCTGAGTGTTTAATACAAGCAGAAAAGTTTTTGCATGCCATGCCCTGTCCTTTTCCTTCTAACTCCAGACCAGTCTGTCTCCATGGAAAATAAAGAGGAAAGAGGAACAGGAAGCAATGGGAACTAAAATGCTGCTTGCTGTGCAATAAATGATCAACTGAAAAAAAATCACTGAGGAAATGCACAAAAAGTACTGTTGAGAACAGGTACAATTAGATAGTAGATGAGAAGAGCAGGCCCAGGCAAACATGGTCTGGCGTTTATTAGATTACAGTTATTCTCCAGGTGTGAACTGGGAAACCTTGGGTGCTTGAAGACCACCCCAAATTACAGACAATGAAAATGGAACTATTTTCACAATAAACTAAAATGTTATCTGCCTTTTCTCATTTTTTGTCTTTCAGCAAAGTGCATTATTTTAATTTACCAGGGGCTCCTTCCATGAAAATGCCACCTGATTATTCTAATTTAAATACCTAAGGTGGCAAACATACAGAAACACAAGCTAAACAAATGAAAGCCTCTCATGTATCAATGTAGGCAACCCTTTGATTTGTACGAATCTGATTTTATGCATTCTAATTAGTCAGATACTGTATATACTGTATATAAGCAAAGGGTTTTCCTGAAAAAATAATGTTTTTTTCCAGTCCTCACTGTAAGATCCTACAGAATTAATTTGATTATTCTTTCTTTACTTCTTGATATAAAGAACAGCTAAGATTTTACTTATTTCTACCTCACAGAGTAATTGTGGGTATTTAGTGACTATTAGATTCATGTACATGAGATAGGATGTAGCAGTGGGAAGACTTAATCCTATAATGACATTAATAACCACTGACATGACTGTACCTCTCTTCTGAAAAACTTTGCTCTACATCGATGATGTCTGTTAATTAATTTGACCTTACAGCAACTTGACAACTTAGCCACCATTCTGATCTGCATTTTACATTTGAGGATAATTGAAATCTAGGGAGAGCAATTTTATTTTAGAATTAATGAAATTTAGTTTAGAGCACATTTAGGTTCATAACAAAGTTGAGTAAAAGCACAAGAAGTTTTGACTCACCCACACCTGCAGATGTAAATATATTCCACTGACAGCATTTCACACCAGAGCTTTGTATATTATTACCATCATCTGCCTCCTCCTCATCATCCTCATCCTCATCATCCTCCTCCTCCTCATCTTCCTCCTCCTCCTCATCATCATCCTCCTCATCATCCTCCTCCTCATCATCATCATCATCATCCTCATCCTCATCATCCTCCTCCTCCTCCTCCTCCTCATCATCATCATCCTCCTCCTCCTCCTCATCATCATCATCATCATCATCATCATCCTCATCCTCCTCCTCCTCCTCTTCTTCCTCTTCCTCCTCCTCTTCATCATCCTCATCCTCATCCTCCTCCTCATCGTCATCATCAAATTGGTCCTCACACAGCTTATAGTTTATGTTATATACTATACTAGAATCATGATTGTTATACATTCTAATAATTTAAGAAATATGTGATGATATGTGTGTTCCATGTCCACAACATTATAGTATGAAACAGAACAGTTTCAATTCCTTAAAAATCTTCCATGCTTGGTTCACCTCATAAACCCAAGCCAGAAAACTGAAGATACATTCCCATTTTCCCATGGTTCAAGGCAGGAGCTGATAGGGACAAGTTATTTTAAAATATCTACATGCATACAATGTTCTACAAGTATTTACAATGAAAAAATAGACACAGTGAGACTAACGGAAGTTATGAAACAGATGGATCTAACAGATAT
>JADRCD010191717.1:0-42071 GCA_019843815.1 Montemys delectorum | reverse complement strand
GGGGGGGGGAGGACTATGAGACAGGGAAGGAAAGAGACCTTAAGGGATAAGGGGACAACAAATACATGTGCTGTGAAGGCAATAGAGGGAAGACTGGGGATTAAAGGTTTAAGCAGGGCTGGAGACAGGGGAGGACGAGGAAGTGAGTGTCAGCTAGTCAGCACTAAGGATTTATGAGAAACCCACCCACTAGTTTATAAGCAAATTAAAAACATAATTTAAAAATAAAAAAGGAATTTGAACACAGATACTCTGCATAGATGGACAAAGCAGAATATTCCACAAGACATGGGCTACTGAATCAAAATCTCAGTTCCAACCAGGGGGTGGCGGGGGGAGGACACATCCCACTGAGTTAATAGCAAGGGAGGAATCAAAGGCCCCCAAACAACAGAGGTTCTGTCACTGTACCTGGTTGCCCACCATAACCATCATTGCTGATGACATGGCCTATTTTTGTTTCCAGACATAGAAAAACCAAGCTGGAACTGATCTGAAAACTTCCTCCCTGTTACCTTGTTAATATAGCATCAGTAGATGCTATGTAGGCTCTGGGCGAGAAAAGTCACCAATAATCTTATCCAGTGCTGAACCCTGAAAGCTGCAACACTGGCCTGGTTAATACTTTGCCAACTGGATGCAAACTGGGGTCATCAGGGAAGAGGCAACATCAACTGAGGAGAGATCCTGTAGGCAAATCTATAAGGCACTTTCTTGATCAATGACTGATGTAGGAGGGTCCGTCTAATTGTGGTAGTACCACACCCTTTGGGCAGGTGCTCTTATGCTGTACAAGAAAGCCAGATGAGGGCTGGAGAGACTGCTCTTCCAGAGGTCCTGAGTTCAATTCCCAGCAACCACATGATGGCTATAACCATCTGTAATGGGATCTGATGCCTCTTCTGGTGTGTTTCTGGTGTGTGTGTCTGAAAACAGCAACAGCATACTCATATAAATAAAATAAATAAATCTTTAGAAAGAAAGAAAGGAAGAAAGGAAGGAAGGAAGGAAGGAAGAAGAAAGGAAGGAAAGAAAGAAAGAAAAGGAAGCAAGCCAGCCAGCCAGCCAGCCAGCCAGCCAGCCAGCCGAGTGAGCAAGATATAAGGAGAGAGCCAATAAGCAGTGTTGCTCATGTCCTCTGCCTCAGTTCCAGCCTCTGGATTCTTGCCCTTGCCTAGAGCTTCTCCTGTCCTGACTACGAGCTGCAATGGACTGTGATGTGGAAGTGGAAGGAAAGCACATGCTTTCCTCCCCAAATAGCTCTGGTTACCAGGCCAATCCAGATTCCCAACTAAGGTGCACCAGGAGAGATTTGCTTCCCAATACAAGAATGGCACACAAGTTACAGGATAACCATCAACTTCTTGATTGGATTTGAAGTCTATTCCACAGGAAGGAATTTACACCTGATATCGTAAACCTAATTAGAAGTCCCTGGCTTAGGAGGTGGTAGGCCTTATAAGTAACTTACCACTTTTGTTAAATGACATGTTAAAATTTGATCAGAGAAGCTTCTTTTTTTGGTAGCAGTTAGTACAGAAACTTGTTAACTGGTCACAGTGCTGAGCATAGTAACTGTTAAGTGCTCAGTCCTAAACTGAATGTATACATCAAGCTCATGTTGTGAAATGCTGTCTTACAGAGATGACATGGCCACTGCACTCTGAGACACATGGCAGCTATGGTTACCCGCACAAGATCAAGCCAAAAAGACCAGTTGGCATCCCCACAAACAAGCACTAACTAGACTCAACACATTAAAAAAAGAAGAGGATGTGAGAGCAGGAAGGGGATGTGTCGGAGGCCCTCTAGAGAGGGTGAGAGGGTGAGAGAGGAGATGGGGTGGATATGATCAAGGTACATTGTATACACATGAGACTGTCAACAAATACAATGAATAGGAGAAAAGCTAGGTCAACCTCATCCTATACACTTCCCCACTTAAGCTGGTTTGAAACCAAAAGGAAGTTGAAGTTTTAAAAACTGATTTACTATCTTAGACTCTATAGTTTAAGAGGCTAATTCAGGATATAGCCAAGAGGTCAGAGAAAAATCAAGGCATTGAACTGCATTAGGTAGCAGGGAAGCACACAGCACAAGGTGCTCCAGTGTGGATGCTAGGAGTTACAGGTGCCAGAAGGAGCAGAATGTGGGTGACTTTCCCAGGCACACTCTGCAACTGTGGGAGGAGAGGGCATGCTTTTCCCAAGCAGCTGTCTGAGACTGCAGAGAGACTTGGATCTGCCATCTTCACCTTTCCCTCTGCCACAGAACATGATTTTGATGGAAGCAGACTCTGGAGCCACAGAAAAATCATGAGAAGGGCAAAACAGGGGAGGTGAGGGATGGAGGGGCTGGCCAGCATAACTCAGTTGGTAGGTAGGGTGCCTGTCTAACACATGCAATCCTGGCTTTGATCCTAGCTACACATACAAAGAAAAAAGTGCCTGTAGTCCTGCACAGGAAGTGAGGGTCAAAGTACAAGGACACATAATGAGTTTCAGGCTAGCTTGGGTTACAAGGACACATAATGAGTTTCAGGCTAGCCTGGGTTAAATACAAGGACACATAATGAGTTTCAGGCCAGCCTGGGTTACACGAAACCCTGTCTTTAATGGGTGAGGTCAAGAGAAAGATTATAGGGTATGAAGCCTCAGGAAATTACAGCAGATCTCTAAAAAAACAGAGAAATGCCTTTCAAATAAATCTTCCATTAAAATGGCATTCCTTAAGGTGATATGCCTTGTAGGCCAGGAGTATAGGAAGCTTATTACTGTAAACAAAAATTCCTGAAAAGAAGCTGTGTCTGGCTAGGAATAAAAATCTCCTGGAAGGAGTCTGTCTACAGAGACCGACAGACCAACTGGGATCTCAGTGCTGTGGAGACACTGGAATTCCATAGGTTCAGGGGCTAATTACTTTATCTTGGTATAGTTTTAGCTTTCTGGAACAGCCATTTCTTGCCAGACTCTGTATCTGAACTAACACCTTGTGATAAATAATGATGATAATGATGACGATGATGACGATGATGATGATAATGATAATAATAATAATAACAATGAGGAGGAGGAGGAGGAGGAAGAAGAAGAAGAAACAACTCATAGAAGCTATTAACTTATTGGAAAACTAGCTTCCACTAATCCAAGAGCTACGAATGTCATCAAATAACATCTTTAGCTTACAGAAAAGAATTACCCATCTTCATTTATCTGCCTCTGTGGTATAACCATTAATGTATTTAAAGTTGGCTTAATTTATGATTTTCTTTGTTCTATACAATGATAAAAACTCTGTGAAACTGCTCCTACATTGGAACATGGTCTTTAAGGCAACATAATCTGTGTTCCTGATTAATCTGTGTTACTCATAATGACACTGAACTAAATGATCTCCTATTCCCTTTAAGAGAAGAGGTGTGGTGTGAGCACCAAAAGATAGCCCTAGGAATGGACACCTGCATACGTCTTACCTTTGGACAGAACATTTTAGTTATCTTTTTTTATTGCCCATGCTCAGTTCCATATGTTCAAGAGCTACATTTTGTGGTCTTTGAGCATAATTATTTCAGAGAACGTGAAAGTCTATTTGTTTCTAAAGAAAGCAGGATTTCAGTGTCTGAGGACAGGTGAAGGCTAACACAACAATGTACAAAAGCACTGAGCATTTTTACCTACAGCCAGTAAGAAACGTTACTGTTAATGTCACAAGAACATTGATGTCCTTAGGCAACAGCTTTCTGATAACACCTAGGTCACCTCCTGAGGTTAGATAATTTAGGTAGGACTGGACAAGAGAGAGACTTTGGGTGCAATCTCCACAGCCAGTCCCACAATACCCAGAAGAAGCTCCATTCCCAGGCGCTCTGACATGCCCAAGATCATAGGATCAGGGGTGAGGAGGACACAACATCTGTTCCAACACTGGGAGTAAGTGGGACCCGCGGGACCCAGGCATGTACGAACTCTGCCAGACCAGTAGCATGGGTTTCTTCCGGTCTGTCTGGGCAGTGCCGAGCAGACCTTGGGCACAAACTCTGCAGCGAGTCCCACAATATCAAGAGGAATCTCTACTCTCAGGCACTCTATCACACCCAGGATCCCAAGATCCCAAGATCCCAGAGGCAGTTTGACTCCCAGGAGCTCTGGCACACCCAAGATCTCAGGATCACAGGATCACAAAGTCAGCTTGACTCTGAGGAGTTCTGACACAACCAGGATCACAGTAAGGGCAGACTTCAGTCAGATATAGCTAGGACAGGTAGCACTAGAGATAACCAGGTGGCAGGAGGCAAGTGTAAGAACATAAGTAACAGAAACCAAGGTTTCTTGGCATCATGAGAACCCAATTCTCCCACCATAGCAAATCCTGGACACAATATCACACCAGAAAGGCAAGATTCAGATCTAAAATCACTTCTCATGATGATGATAGAGGACTTTAAGAAGGACACAAATAACTCCCTTAAAGAAATACAGAAGAACACAGGTAAACAGCTAGAAACCCTTAAAGAGGAAACACAAAAATCCCTTAAAGAAATACAGGAAAACACAATCAAACAGGCAAAGGAAATGAACAAAACCATCCAGGATCTAAAAATGGAACTAGAAACATTAAGAAATCACAAAGGGAGACAACTCTGGAGTCAGAAAACCTGGGAAAGAGATCAGGAGTCATAGATGCAAGCATCACCAACAGAATACAAGAGATAGAAGAGAGAATCTCAGGGGCAGAAGACACCATTAAAAACACTGACACAACAGTCAAAGAAAATGCAAAAAGCAAAAAGCTCCTAACCCAAAACATCCAGGGAATCCAGGAAGCAATGAGAAGACCAAACCTAAGGATAATAGGTATAGAAGAGAGTGAAGACTCCCAACTTAAAGGGCCAGTAAATATCTTCAACAAAATTATAGAAGAAATCTTTCCTAATCTAAAGAAAGAGATGCCCATGAACACACAAGAAGCCTATAGAACTCCAAATAGACTGGACCAGAAAAGAAATCCCTCCTGTCACATAATAATCAAAACACCAAATGCACTAAACAAAGAATTTTAAAAGCAGTAAGGGAAAAAGATCAAGTAACATACAAAGGCAGGCCTGTCAGAATTATACCAGACTTCTCACCAGAGATTATGAAAGCTAGAAGATGCTGGGCAGATGTCATACAGACCCTACAAGAACACAAATGCCAGCCCAGGCTACTATACCCAGCAAAACTCTCAATTACCATAGATGAAGAAAACAAGATATTCCATGACAAAACCAAATTTACACAATATCTCTCTACAAATCCAGCTCTACAAAGGATAATAGATGGAAAACACCAACATAAGGAACAAAACTACACCCTAGAAGAAGCAAGAAAGCAATCTTTCAACAAACCCACACAAACATAATTCTACCTCTAACAACAAAAATAACAGGAAGTAACAATTACTTTTTCTTAATATCTCTTAATATGAAAATTAATATTACCAACATATCCTAATCTATTGAAATTCAAAAATATGAGGAATTAGAAATTTGTTGGCTGTCATCCAGTGTTCTCTCTAATTTGGTAATTGGAGAAACAGGTCCAATATTATACAATCCATATACACTTTCAGGTTGTTTGTAAGTGACAGGGTCTTGCTGTGTACCTCTTGAAATCTTGCTTCTCCTATCACATCCTCTCTATTAGTAGTATTGTTTATTTCATGTTTTTACACTATACTATGGTTTTCAGAACAGCTCACATATTTCAAAAGTATTTATATATCCAAAAGAAATGTAGACAATTAATTTAGGAGGTGACTTGTAAGATAACAACAAAGAGTGAGACTGAATGCTTTGCTTGACGTTTGTAACTCTTGTATCAAGTTTGAAGAAGAGGATTTTATAAGTTACTCTTTTTCTGAGATGAATGCTTTCAAAATCATCACAGCTAATGAACCAGAATCACCTAATGTCTGTGCCACCCTCCAAGCAGAACTATTGTTAATTGAAACAGTTAGTAAATGACTTCATGGACAGACCATCTTAATACACATACCATTGCTTAAATGAATGTAACCTGTTCCCTGTGGTCTCAGAATGAAGACAATCACTCAAGTCAAATAGCTTTGACCATAGCAGGAAGTCTGTATCCAAAAAGTGTGCCTACAATTCGTTCCTTGGTGCAGAACTGTCAACTCTTAGCTTAGCTACTATGGAGGTAAAATCCTTTGGTGATGTGAGGGACATTGAAATACAGCCTTATTACAATGAACTCCAATGTCTAAAAATTATTCTTATTTTGGGTTTGTACCACAGTAAGAGCCAAGATTTTAAGTTCTACTAAAAACAAAACAAACAAACAAAAAGACTATCTATGTTCATTAAAAAAACTAATAGTGATAGGTACTTGGAAGGCAGAGACAGGTGGATTTCTGAGTTTGAGGCCAGCCTGGTCTACACAGTGAGTTCCAGGGCAGCCAGGGCTATACAGAGAAACCCAGTCTCAAAAAAACAAAACAAAACCAAACAAAACAACAAAAAGACTGTTCAAATTACTGTTGTTTTATATCAAACAACTTTTATAATACTCTTTCCTCCCCCCCGTCTATAGTACTCATTTTTATTGTTACAATATTTTATAAATTTTAAAGAATACGATAAAATTTAAAAAAAAGAAAGGTATGGCAGGTATTGAGGAGGGTCTCTGGGAGGAGTTGGGGTACAAAAGGGAAAGAAGAATGTGATGTAATTCTATTTACTCAGAATATATTTTAAATAAATATTTAAAAATATTTATTAAATATTTAATAAATATTTATTAAATATTTAATAAATTGAGATAAATTGAAATTATATATCTTTTCTCATCATAATGCAACAAAACTTAAATAAAAGCTGTAAGAAGCACATGACAGAAGCATGGTCTTAAACGATGGCCTGAGCTGCTTTACTTCTGCATTTGTACCGAGGCAAGCACGTCACCTGAAATCCACAGCAATCACAGACGTGTCAGACCTCCTGGCTCCCAGCCAGACTGATCTTCACAGTCCAGTCTAGAAAAGCCACTTGGAGCTCACAGGTTCCTTGACAAGGCAAGGACAACAGTGGTAACTCTGGAGAAAAGGTATCTCGGGCTGGACATGGCAGAGTGCATCCATACTCATACCACATGTAGAGCTGAGACACTAAAACCACTTAAGGCTATGAGCCAGAAAAGAATCACAGCAACAGAGACAGGGTCCCAGGAGAGCAAGGGAGAGCGAAGAAGGGACACGGGGAAAGATTGTTTTCTTATTGTGTTGGAAATCCAACCTAATGCCCATGAATGCTAGGGAATTGCTTCACCACTGAGCCCCAGCCCCAACTTCTATAAGGACCCTTGTAAATGAAGACAACCACACCTCTGCACTTCTGTGACTGTCACTAGGTGAAAACCCAAAGACTAGGATATGAGTCTGAAGAGAAGGAGCATGTGGTCTGTTTACCCTCAAGCTGTCTGTATAGCTCTTCATCTATTTTCCAAGTCTGTTAAGCTGCATAAAACTGTTAGAAATAAAAATGAATTGTGTCTGTGGGGGGTACAGGTGACCCCTCCATTCCAAGAAGCAGGCTTTGCATTTCTTAATAAAATAATTTATAGTTTCAGCATTCCTGATTGTCTCAAAGTTAAGTCTTTTTTCCTTTTTAAACACAGTGGTTCTCAACCTGTGGATTCTTTACTGAAACAAAATGTAAAACCTTACAGGTTTTCTCAACTGATCAGTTGCTTAAATCTTTGACACATGTCAATTTATTTGTATGCTAGTAATAACTTTAATTCTTTGTTAAAATTAATACTGTACAAGAAACATTTCTTAATACGTGGCACATTTTTCTGAGTAGACACTTTTTAACTTCTAAGAACAATGGATATAATTTGGGTTTTTTTAAATTTAGGGGTTTACTGGGCATGGTGGCACACTGATTCCAACACTTATTAGGGAGAGGCAGGAGGAAGATCTCAGTAAATCTGAGGCCAGCCTAGTCTACACAATTTGTTGCAGACCAGCAAGGACTATATGCTAGGACCCTGTGTCCAAAGGGGTGGGGGTTGGGGAGACGGCTCAAAGTGCTTACTGTGCAAGGCTATCAAGCTGAGCTCAAACCCACAGAGCCCACAAAAAAAGCCATACTCAGAGTGACCAACCTGTAGTCTTGCATGGCCCTTTGGGGAGATGGGAGGAGAGACAGGAGAACTATGTACACAAAAGTGACCAATGAGAGAGACCCTACCTCAAACAAGGTGAAAGGCAAGGACTAATGCTCATGGCTTTGGAGCAAATCCTCCAAAATGTCTAGCAGAGATACAGTTGCTTCTTCACTTTACCTAGAAGATGCCTATGGTTAGAGAACCTGGCTTTCAAGTCCAACCTGCAAACAGACTTTGGGAAAATTTCTTTGTACCCTTTGCTAGAAGCTGCTTTTGTTATTTAGTTTGTTATTTAGTTATTTTAACTAGCAAATGTACAATCTCTGCACATCAACTCCATCTACAGTGATGACATAACACCGCCATCGATACTCAACCTTTCCATCATCTTTAGCACAAAGAAATCCATTAAACCAGTGGGTATCACTGTCCTGATGCTTTAATACCAACCTTAAAACTATTTTCATTACTGCTTCATAACTGTAATTTTGCTACTTTTGAGAACTGCAATGTAGGTTATATGATACTCAACCCCTGTGAAAGGATCATTCAACCCCGAAGGGCTCATGACCCACAGCTGAAAACCACTGCGCTAAATAATAATTATTCAGGTCTCCTCTCCAGCCCTGGTAACCACCAACCTGACTTCTGTCTCTAGGACTCTTGATTCCTCTAGAAAGCTCATGCAAGTGGAATCATCCCCTGCTTTTCCTTTTACATCTGGTTTATTTCATTTACCATGGTGTGTTGTAGGTGCATACATATTGTAGTATATGTCATAATATCGTAACTTTTTTTTTAAGCCATTATTTATATATGTCCATGAGTGCTACAATGTGCATGTGGAGGTGAGAGAACAACTTGCAGTTGCCAGTTCTCTCCTTTCACCATTTGAGGTCTAAGGATTGAATTCAGGTTGTTTTGTGGCAAGCATGATTACTTACTAAGCCATCTCAATGGCCCTCATTTCTTTTAATGACTAAATAATATTCTATTACATTTACATATCACATTGCTTCTCAATTCATTTGATGATGAGCACTAGGACTGTTTTTACCTTTAATTTATGGAAATAATCCCGCTATGAATCTGACTATAAAAATATATGTGTTCTTCCCTACAGGTATATCCAGTGTCCAGGAATAGAAGTGCTGGATTACACTGCAGTTCTATGTTCACCTTTCTGAAGAACTGTCACGTTTTTTCTAAGGTGGCTGCACCATCTGACAGAAAATGCACAGTTGTCCTAATTTCTCCACATTTCTGCCAGTACTAACATGTCCTATAAAATTATTATAGTCGCCCTACTAAGTACAAAGTGGACCTCACTGTAGTTCTGATGCATTTCTCCAGTGAACTATGATGGTGTGTATCTTTTCATGTGGTCACAGATCAGCTAAATCTTCTTTAGGGAAATATTACTCAAATACGTGGCCTATTTTTAATTGGGTTGTTTCTATGCAATTAAGTTGTTCTTTATATGCTCTGGGCATCCATCCTTATCATATATGACTTACAAATGTTTTCTTCTACTGTGTAGACTTTGTTCACTTTCATTTTTAATTTTCTAAATTTTATGTGTGGTTATGTATAGATAAGTGATGCTATTGTGCATGAATGGAGGTCAGAGAACAGCTAAAAGGAGCGAGTTCTTTTGTTCCATCTGTAAGTTCCAGGCCTTGAACTCAGGTGGTCAGACTTAGCAGCAAGCACCTTTACACTGAGCCCTCTCACCAGCCCTTCTTTTACTTTAACAGTGACATTTTATCACAAAGTTCTAAAGATTGCATTTCTTATTTATTTTTTATGTGTGTGGTGGGTACATGATTACCACACTGCATGTATGAAGATCAGAGAACAATTTGCAGAACTCCATTTTCTCCTCCTCCCAACCAGTTGGGTCGTGGGGGTAGGGGATGGATCTCAGGTTGTCAGGCCTGGCAGCAGCGCCTTCACTCTGCAAGCTACCTTCCCAGCCCAATAGACAAGATTTTAACTGTGATGAAGGTCACTTTATTTTTATTTTTGGTTCCCTGTTTCTGGTGTCTTGTCCACAAACCCACAGTCAACTATATCATTAAAAGTTCTACCAAGGCTCTTAAAAAATTAAGTTTTATAGCATTAGCTCTTCATTTTAGAGCCTGGTCCATTTCTAGCTAATTTTGGTGTTAAGATTCCAAGCCAAATTATTTTTTGGCAGCACATGGACATCAAGTTTTCCCAACACCAGTTGTTGAAGAGCATCCTTTCCTACTCAAAGGGGCTTAGAATACAATTCACCACCCTAGCATTTATTCTTAATATCTCTATTTTATTACAACCAGCTGTATTTATGTTCTTAGAACAATAATACTATTTTACCAACTACAGTAGTGTAGCAAGTTTTGAAGTCAGCAAGCCAGAGTCAGAAAAACAGTTTGGCAGTTCTTTAAAAACTTCAACACAAAATACAATGTATCTTGTGATTCCATTCCTACATACAATGCACATCCAAAGAACTGAACATGGGAACTTCATGTGCACAGCAACCTTATTCTCACAAACTTAAAAGTGAAAAATGACTTTTTTCTTATTCCCCAAGATGTATCTAATCCTTCTTTCAATTCTATGTGAGTTCAAGACTATCTTTTTCATCTCTTTTAAATAGGCTATTGCACTGGGTATGGTGGTGCATGCCTAGCAATTGGGAGGCTGAGGCAGAACTGTGAGTTTGAGGTCAGCCTCAGTTGCACAGTGCGATAGTAAACTCTTGTTTCAAAATCAAACCCCAAAACAAAGGCAATTAGATTTTGGAAAGAACTGCATCGAGTCAGTGGCTCAATCAAATCAGAGGCTTCCTAACAATGTTATGATTCCTGAGCACAGGACTCTCCAGGTATCAAATTTTTTTTTTCAGAGTAACTTACTAAGCCTGTCTTGGCCACACTGGCTTTGTAGTTCCTCAGTCAATTGCTGGTGGTCCTTCCAGCAGAGCAGCTGTGCTGGCTGGTTTTTGTCAAATGATACAAACCTGAGTTACCTTGGAAGAGGAGCCTCAACTGAGGACCTGCCTTTGTCAGACTGGTCTGTGGGTATGTCTGTGGGGCATCATCTTGATTTGTGAGTGATGTCACCCTTGGGCAGGTGGCCCTAGGCTTTATAGGAAAGCATCTGAGCAAGTCATAGAGAACAATTCAGTAAGCAGCACTCTGCCATGGTCTCCTTCACTTCCTGCCTCCAGGTTCCTGTTTGAGTTTTTTCCTTAGCTTCCCTCCATGATGGACTGTGATTTGAAATAATCTTTTCTTTGCTCAGACTGTTTTTGGTCATGGTGACCATGTTGGTTTTGGGAAGGATTGTGGAAGTATTTTGGAACACTGGTCTGGAAAAGTCATTGCTTACAGCTTAACTGTTATGGAATGTTGAGAGATATACAGATAATGGAATCCTGGCTTGTGAACTTTTAGAGGGAAGCAAAGACTCTATCTGGACCATTCATGTGACACACTGTAAGTGAAACTTTTGCTTTCCTGTGACAAATGATGTTGGATAGATCACTTGGCCTAAAGAATAAGCTGCCATTAATAAGAGACTAAAGTTACTGATATGAAATCTTCTGGGAAGTGTTTCCTCAGGATCAACAGAGGATCTGTGGTCCAGAGCAGGCTATGGATGCATCTCAAGCTGGCATCTGAACTTGGCAATGTGTAAATGCCTCCCATATGGTACTGGTTTTGGTAGCATGACAGCTGCAGGGTTGAATGGGTTATGGAGAGCCACAGAGGCTTGGCACTTTAAGGGATCAGAAGAGGCCACTGGTGAAGATGCAGCCTCTGCTGCAGCATATATACCTCAGCATTCTGGCCATGCAAAGACCATGGAATGACAACCAAGGATAGTGACAGGTACGGAGCGGAGCTAGCCTGATTCTATGAGATAAGCTGTGTATACAGAGGTTAACTGACTTGGAGAACAGAACTGCCCAAGCCTTTTGGAGCCCAGAAGATAGTGAGTCCAAGCTGTGGGACACTGAGCTATTTCCACTGTTGGGTTTTGGTTTTGTTTGTTTTGATTAACTATACTCTGGTTCTTCTGTTCTAAAATAAGAAAGTATGCAACTTATATTGGATTCACAGAAGCTCATAGTTAAAGGACTGGATTTTTAAAGAGGGCTTAAGACTTACATCTCTTAAAGTTCTTAAAGACCATAGAACTTTTAAAAGTTAGACTGGTTTTATATTATGAAAAAAATATAAGCAAGATCTTCGGGACAAAGTAAGGACTGATTATGGCTTAACAGTGTCAGTTTGCATGTGAAGTGGATAAGGTCTCAATTGTGCGGGTTAGTTTTGTTGTCTTGAGACAAGCTGAAATTATCTGGGAAGAACCTCAATCAAGGGTTGCCCTTATCAAACTGGTCTGTGGGGGCATTTTCTTGATTAATGCTTGATGTGAGTTGTGCTACCCCTGAGCAGGTAGTCCTGGAGTTGTATAAAGCAAGCTGTGCACGTCACAGAAAGTAAAGTAGTGAGCAGTGTTCCTCTGTGGTCTTAGTTTCGTCCTTAAGTCCCTGTCGGGCTTCCCTGAAGGCAGACTACATCACATGCAAGTGTAAGCCAAATAAGCCCTTTCCTCCCCCAGCTGCTTTTCGTCATGCTGTTGAGTACAGCAACAGAAAATACACTACAACAGTAGCCAGCCTAGAGCTTAGAGTCTCATTCTAGGATTTCAGAAAATTAGCAATAGCCTTTTGGTTTGGGGGTATGATCACCTCAAAAGCTACTCAACTGAAGGCTTTTAGAGCCAGTTTATACTTGGGTGTCTTTTGACTGTTCACTTACCCTGGCAGAGTACATATGTCTACATGAATTCAGATCTTGTTTTGTCATGGAGAGAAGGATATATATAGCAACTATAAAATCAACTAAGGTTTTAAAGATAGTTTAATCAACCTTGCTGTAAAAGTGAGACAACAGGGAGGGGGGCTGAAGAGATGGCTAAGCAGCTACGAGTCCATGCTGCTCATGCAGAGGACTCCCATGGCCTATAACTCCAGCTCAAGGGATCCCACAATTTCTTCAAGCCTCCATGGGTACCCTCATACACATGACATTTACACACAGAAACATAAACATATAAAAATAAATCTTTTAAGGCTAGCCTGGTCTGCATGGCAAGTTCTAGGACATCCAGAGCTATATAATAGAGGGACTCTGTCTTATTTCCTCTGCCCCCAATAAGCCTTTAAAAAGTGAACTGCTTTGAGCACTTGTCTAGCATGTATGTTTGAGGTCATGAGTTTGAGCCCCAAAACATTAAAAAAGAGGAGATAGCTCAGTTAGTCACAGACCTTGTTGTATAACCAGGAGGACCTGAATTTATATTTTAACACATGTGTGTGGTGGAGTGTCTGTACTTCCAGCACTAAGAGGCAGACAAGTGGTGAATGAACTTCAGGTTTGGTGAGAGGCCTTGTCTCAAACATGCAGGTGGAGAGCAACGGAAGAGGCCTGCGGTTGTCTCCTGGCTTTCACAGACATACGCATTACCAACTCCATCCACCCCCTCCACATACACAATTTTTAAAAAGTGAGATATAAGTACATTTGCTATTGTAGAAGTGTGATGGTTTGTCTATGCTCAGCCCAGAGAGTGGCACTGTTAGAAGGTGTGGCCCTGTTTGAGTAGGTGTGGCCTTTTTGGAGCAGGAGTGTCACTGTGAGTGTGGGCTTCAAGAACCTCATCCTAGCTGCCTGGAAGGCAGTATTCTTCTAGTGGCCTTCAGATGAAGATGTAGAACTCTCAGCTCCTCCTCAACTGGCTGCTCCCATGTTCTTGCCTTGATAATAATGGACTGAACCTCTGAACCTGTAAGCCAGCCCCAATTAAATGTACTTATAAGAGTTGCCTTGGTCATGGTGTCTCTTCACAGCAGTAAAACCCAAACTAAGACAATAAACTAAAACAGTAAGATAGCAGAATTATGTGTCTTAAACTCAGCCAATTAAATACAGAAGATATTTACAGGGGAACCCAGAAAGGGCAAAACTGAATACTTTTAAAAATTGGAAAAACCTGAATATATCCAACTGTATAATTTGTGCTGTCAGTTTCAGGTTAATCATTTCCAGAAAACTTTCTCCTCAACTAAAGGAAGCATGCCAAAGGACGTGACAGTGGAGTTACTAACTAGGGTGGACTAAGTATTTGAGCCTGCGCACTTTCAAAAAATACTTTTTTTTTTTTTTTTGTGGAGACAGGGTTTCTCTGTGTAGCCCTGGCTGCCTGTACCTCAAGGCTGGCCTTGAGGATCTGCCTGCTTCTTCCTCCCAATGCTGGGACTGAAGGCCTGTGTTACCACACTGGGGTTCATTTTTTTTTTTTTTAAAGAAAGAAACAAGCTAGCCAAGGGCCTGGGGGGACAGCTTAGTTAAATAAGCAAGGCCTGAGTTCCAAATCCACATGGCAATGATGATGATGATGATGATGATGATGATGATGATGATGATGATGATGATGATGATGGAAGAGGAGAGAAAAGAGGAAGAGGAGGAAGAGGAGGAAGAGAACAGTTTAGAAGGCTGCAAGTCAGCTCACAGCTGAAGGTTCCTGTCTCCAAGTCTGATGACCTCAGTTTCATTCCCCAGGCCCACTTGGAAGAAAGAGACAATTCCTTAGATTGCCTTCTGATCTCCACTGGCGCTCAGTGGCATGGCATATATGCATGCACACATAAACACAAAGCCATAAAAAATTGAAAATATTTTTCAAATATAAAATTATTTTTAAAAACCAGGCGGTGGTGGCGCATGCCTTTAATCCCAGCACTTGGGAGGCAGAGGCAGGTGGATGTCTGAGTTTGAGGCCAGCCTGGTCTACAGAGTGAGCTCCAGGACAGCCGGGGCTACACAGAGAAAGCCTGTCTCAACCCCCCCACCCCCCAAAAAAAAGAAGGTCTGCCGACATAAACTTACAGACTGGCATCAGTTACTGCTGTGGGAATGTACATTAGATGGTACAGAAATCAATATGGCAGTTCCTCCAAATGAAAAGTAGAAGTTTCGAGTGATGCAGCTCTGCTCCCCAAATCATAGAGCACAAGGCCTTCCCTTACACACCCACTGCTGCAGAGCGGTCCATGATGGCCAAGTTACAGAACCAGCCTAGGTGCTGTCAGCATACAAATGGGCAAACTGTGGCACATGCAGTGGAGTTTTAGAAGAATCACATTGTGTGGTTTGCTGGAAAATGGATCAACTCAAATCATCAAATTAAGTGAAATGAGATGGACTCAGAAAGCGGGCGAGGAAGAGAGGAGAAGGGGTGGCACAGGTGGTGACTCCACTCAGAACACATGGCACACTTGAGCTGCCTTTCTGAAACCCAGCACTACCACGACACTAAGAAAACTCTTGATGTATCTACTTCAACCAGGAGACTACACACTTGCTACAAGTTCTACTCAATTTGCAAATCTGACTTGAAGCATAGCATACAGTAAACATTCAACAATGCTACTTACTGCATTAAGAATCTGTGTCAGTTTCTCAGAGTCTTCAAGAATTACTGAACAAAATTCATTTTCTATGGTAAAGATTCAGAAGGTCTTCTCAATTGTTTGGATCAATTTAGCTATGAAGACAATTCAACAAACCTAAGAAGTTCAGTAGAACCCCAAGTATCATTCTTGTAGTTTAGCGAGGCTAATTTTCCCTTCATTGCAGCTCCCATCCCACCTGCATACAAGGGCAAGCACTGTTCCTCCTGAGCCAGGCCAGTACCCATACGGGAACAATTGGTAAATAAGTGCAAATAGGTGTGGGTCAGTGAATGGAGCCATCAGACAGAAAACTTGGTACGGCTGAGTGGATTCAGAAACCCCAGTACCTTCATATAAGAGGATGGTAGGTGCTTTATCTACTCCTGACCAGGTTTCTGTCCTGGAACACATGACCACGACACCCTACGGAGAGGACTATGACAATCAGTCACGTAGGGGCAACATCTGAAGCCCCTCCACATGCAGATGAGTCATCCGTAACATCTCAGACCAAGCCAATAGAAAGCATCTGCCTTTGAACCCCAACCCACCCCAAAATGTATATAAGATCCTAGCCACAAGGAATAAAACACGTAAGAGTTACTTCATCAAAGACCATCTGAGAGTGTCTGTCTATAGAGCTGTAGCACTTTGGGGAAGAGAGTTCTCTCCTAAAGCTTTCACTGCTGGAAGCTGCAGTCACTTCTGGCTTGGTGGCCCCAACCTTAGCTCCTAGGCATCAAGCTGACAGCTTGTTGGTGCCCACATAGTATCACTCAGCAGCAGTAGCACATATAGATCTGACTCCCATTTCTGGCTTGCAGCACCTGCCCAATGGCACAGACTCTGGAGCAGTGGAGGCTTCGGAAGACTGACTCCCTTCCCCTTCCTTCAGAGAGTGCAACTCCTTAGCTGCTCTGGCCAGGCCAAAGCCCTACAGATCTCTGCAGAGAGCATCCAGTACATAGACTGGCAATCAGGCTCAGGGAGAAATATTTAGTATGTCTTCATGATATTGGCAGATCTGAGTAACATTTCACTTCAACAGTAGAATACTGTCTGATTTTGGATTTTAGACACAACACACTGCCACTAAACACAAAGGATTTACCATGGAAGCTTTCCGTCTCTGGGTCTAGAATTTATAATTTTAGTTTGCAGAAGACTACAAAAGCCCCCAAGCTTTATTAGCAAGCTAAGAGTCTTGAAAAATGAAAATATCTCTGAAATCCATATTCCCCAACAGTAATCTCAGTGCCATGACCAAAGCAGATTTTCAATTGTTCTGAGCTACCAATGTAATCAAAGGGCGGGAAAGAACTGACAAGACGAAGGAGGACTTCCAACACTGAAAATGTGAAACAGAATCCACACTTCCATGCCCTGTTTATGTAACTTGGGTCTTGAGTAAGGAACTTGAGTTGGCTAAAATGTTCTTCTGCTAATGAAAGTGTCTGAGAGTGCAATGACTGTTACAGCTTTTCAATGACCAAACTTGCTGGCAACAGGCAGAGTCCAAAGCTGCCCAGTCTGAAGATTAGGAAAATGGAGGTTAGCTTTATTTAGCCCCAACAATAATACAGAAATGGTGACCTGTCACAACCATTAGACCCAGGCACTACTCTACAAACTAAACCTCACTCTGAGTCTTGTGGCAATCTAAAATAAGCACCCCAAAGCATGTGCTTTGTGGTTTTTGTGAATGGAAGCAGATACACAAATTACTCTCTTCATTCTAAATCCACCCAGAAAGAAAGGCATGAAGGTAGGTTAAAATGTTTGAGGTTAAAATGTCTCGTTACATGTAGGTTTACATGTAACTAGAAGCCTTACAAATTACTTTTACTTCACTAAAAATAAAAAGGTGCTTTTTTAAAAAAACAGTTTTATTATGAGACATATGCTTACATATGTCTGTCTACCACTTTTGTGCTTGGTGCCTGTAGAGGTCAAGAGAAGGCATCAGATCCTCTGGACTGGAGTTACAGATGGTTGTGAGCCATAATGTGGGTTCTGGGAAGCAGATCTTCTGCTACCTCTGTAAGAGCAGCAAGTGCTCTTAACTGCAGAGCCAACTCTCCAGCCCCATGAATGAAACAAGATCCACATTGAAAGCTAACTTCTCAATTTTTGCTAAAGATTCACTCATTTATGAGTCTTTATAGGTTTTTTCCCCCCTCAAGGCCATTTAACAATGGACCAAACCTATTCTTACTGCTTTTGTGTCACAGAAATTTCTACTCTCTCAACATCCAAAGACAGGATTTCTTTAGAATTCTCAACAAACTAATTAATCTCTGAGAAATGGGGCTGTATCAACAGAAATGAAATGTACAAAACCCTCAAAATAGCAATAAATGCTGCTCATACACTAAAACTGGATACAAAATAGATTTGTGTGTCCTCTTGTTGCTAAAATTCCTTCTCAGAGGAGACATAAGCAGAGCCTACTCCTTCTCCTAGAGGTCCAGTGACAACCCAAGATATAAGCCAATGTTCACACCGGGGGAACCTATGAGTCCACAGAGCTCCCTTACAGAGTGTAGGTGATGGGTTACTTATAGGGGTATAAGTATTCCTACCCTGACAAGCCACCACAGGAAAAACTTTACCCAGCAGAGATGTAGGCTTCCCTGTATCTACACTGATGGAGTACTCTTCTCCTCTAGTCTTCCCGTCTATGTACTTTAGCCCCTCTTCCAGGCCACATTCAGTTAAGGCAGAGTTGCACACAAAAGGTGGTAGGAAACAAGGGAGTATGGCTAAGTCTCTCAAGGTGATGGGTACTGGACTTGGAGGACAGTTACTTGAGATCCCTCTTCAAGTATTACACTACTGAGTGCAGCAGCATTTGCCTGTAATCCTAGTTTTGGGGAGGCTGGGGTAGAAGGATGGTACATTCGAGGCCAGAATAGATTATAAAATGCACCCCCACACACACACTCCCAGCATTCCTTGCTCTCTGCTTCTTGATTCATCAGGGACTCCAGAAGTTAGCTGAAAGTTTCCAACCATCACGATTGTCTGCCTCTTAAATGGTAAAAAGAATCCACTCTTCCTTCCTTAACTTGGTTCTGTCAGGTACACTGTCCCAGCAACAGGAAAGTGACTTAACACAGTGCCCTGTTGGTCTTGAGAAAGATGAAGCCAAGGCGTGACCCCTGAATCTACCTTGTGATACACAGTTCTGTAAGGGGTACACCTTGCCCTGTTAACCCTTCAGTGTCCAAGACTTACTTCCTTAGCTGTGGCAGAGCCCTGGACACTTGTGGGGGACAGAAATGTACCCCAGATGTTGGCTGTGGGAGACAGCATGATTTGAAGTTAACCTGTGTGAACTCAGATGCATGAGTTGCTCGCTGTATGATTCTGAACAGGCCATCTCCTCTGATAGCCAATTCCTCCTTCATAACATGGAACAGCTGTACCTATTTTGTGAGGCTTTTATGATATGTGGAGATAAGGCATATAAAGTGAGAGGCACACAGTAAATGCTTAAAAAGAAAGATATTTAAACCTGGTCTGCGAATATAGTTCACTGGTAGAGTTCCTGCCTAGCATGTGTGGGGCCCTAAGTTCAATTCCCAGCACCAAATAAACAAAACAAAAACAAACACAAACACAAACAAAAAACCCTAAAAAGTAAGGAAAGCAATTGTTGATCCCAAAGATGGGAGGAGAAAGAACATGACCCAAATCATCATGGCCACATTAATTAAAGCAAGCTTTTTCATTTGTGTACAAGAGCAGCCTTCCTCTAAGGTGGGATTTGGGAAGGGGGGCCAGCATTGGAAGTGAGGAAGACAAGAATTTTGTAGAGCTCAGGGGTAGGGAGTTTCTAAATGGGAGATGTGTCAGGAAAAATAGGCAGGGTTAGAGGAGCAAAACATCCTAACAAGTCAATCCTAACAGCCTCCTGAGACAAAGGCGTGACTGTCATTTCTGGGACAGGCAAGACAAAACCATGGTAGTTAAGGCTATAATCCTTGAGATTCAGAGGCTTAACCATAAACAGGAGTGAACCTAGTTTGCCTTGACTATTAGATGGTGTACTGGCTAGTTTTGAGTGTCAACTTGACACAGGCTGGAGTTATCACAGAGAAGTGAACTTCAGTTGGGGAAGTGCCTCCATGAGATCCAGCTGTGGGGCATTTTCTCAATTAGTGATCAAAGGGGTGGTGCCATCTCTGGGCTGGAAGTCTTGAGTTCCATAAGAGAGCAGGCTGAGCAAGCCAGGAGAAGCAAGCCAGCAAGGAACATCTCTCCATGGCCTCTGCGTCAGCTCCTGCTTCCTGACCTGCTTGAGTTCCAGTCCTGACTTCCTCTGGTGATCAACAGCCATGTGGAAGTAAGCTGAATAAACCCTTTCCTCCCCAATTTGCTTCTTGGTCATGATGTTTGTGCAGGAATAGAAACCCTGACTAAGACAAATTGGTACCAGCATAGTGGGGTATTCCTGTGACAACCTGACCATATTTTGGGGAGGACTGTGGAAGGACTTTGGAACTTTGAGCTAGAAGAGCCACTGTTAAGAACTCTGTGGAATGTCTGTGGGAGCTTGGAAGATCATGTTGAGAACAGTGCAGAGATGGAGGCCTGGCTTGTGAAATTTCAGAGGGAAGATTAAAGACTCTTATCAGGGCCATGTTGTTTTGACTGTGAAGATTCTGTGGTTCTGGTTAGCTGGAGCTGAAGTATCAGCTGTGATTAACAAGATACCAGAACTACAAAAGAGAGAACTTTGCATTACTGGGACTATTGATGCTGGTTAGCTGGAGCTAAGAAATTAGCGGTGATTAAGAAGAGACCAGCATCATTGAGGTGACATCTTCTGGGAAGTGTTTTCTGAGAGCACAAAGAGGTTGTGTTCCAGAGATAGCCAAGGTTGTACCTTGTGCTGCAGCAGGACTTGGTAATGTGTAAGAGTCACCCAGGTGGTACTGGTTTTGACAGCACGAAGGGGTCATGGAGAGCAGCTGAGGCTTGGCACAGTGAGAGGCCATGGAAAGCCATTGGTGAAGGTGCAGCCTCAGTTTGTAATTGATGGCCCAGGACTGAAGGTGTCATGCAAAGGAGTTGAGGCTTGGCACCGTAAAGACAGTCTATGAGAGGCTATTGATAAAGCCTGGTTACAGCATTGTTTTGAGAATGCCAGTACCATGCAATGGCCACCAAGGACAGCAGCAGCAGTGGAGTATAGGCATCTGGAGCCCAGAAGACAAGATGTGTGTTACAAAGGGCAGAGTTGGAGAAGTGACCAAAGCCCTTAGAGGAGCCCAGAAGATCGTGAGTTGGATCCCAGACACTGGTTTTGCTTTTGATTGTGACTATGCCATGATATTTTTCCTTCTTGAAGGAAGAATGTATTTTAGTGGAGCCCACAGTTAAGAGACCTTGAATTTTAAAAGATATTAGACATTTTAAATTGATTGAACTTTTAATATGTAAAGATTGTGGGACTTTAGATCTTGGATGAATAAGAACATAAGGGTTGAGGCTTAATAGTGATGTGTTTGTGTGTCAAGTTGACAAGGGGTCAATTGTACTGGCTAGTTTTGAGTGTCAACTTGACACAGGCTGGAGTTATCACAGAGAAGTGAACTTCAGTTGGGGAAGTGCCTCCATGAGATCCAGCTGTGGGGCATTTTCTCAATTAGTGATCAAGGGGGTAGGGCCCCTTGTGGGTGGTGCCATCCCTGGGCTGGAAGTCTTGAGTTCTATAAGAGATCGGGCTGAGCAAGCCAGGAGAAGCAAGCCAGCAAGGAACATCTCTCCATGGCCTCTGCGTCAGCTCCTGCTTCCTGACCTGCTTGAGTTCTAGTCCTGACTTCCTCTGGTGATCAACAGCCATGTGGAAGTAAGCTAAATAAACCCTTTCTTCCCCAACTTGCTCCTTGGTCATGATGTTTGTGCAGGAATAGAAACACTGGCTAAGACAGATGGCTTTTAAGCCTAAGATGGAGGCAGGCTTGTTCTTCAACAAAAATAAACAAATTTTATTTAGATGGGAGAAGGCCTGCTGGATTGCTCCCAAAATAGCCCATTCCTATTTCCTAGCACTCACATCTTTATTGAGTCACCTTTCACAGCCTATCGCAGGTGGTATGTGTAACCCAAAGAATGTGGTACCAGTTTTATAAAAAGTTGCCGATTCTGTCTCTGGCTTTTTCTACCTTTCTTACCTAATATAGTATACCCCCATGGTGAGAAGCCAGCGGCTATGTTCTAAGCCCAGGGAGAAGCCACAGGAAAAGAAAAGAACTCTAGCCAACAGTCAGGCGGGAGCTGAGCTTGGCTAACAACTGAGAGTGAGCTGCTGCTCCCAAGGCGAGCTTGCCACTGTCTGCCTCACGACAAAATCTGAAGACAAGTCTTAAATCACAGAGACTTAGCTACTCTTTCTGCTCCTGGATTCCTGATCCATAGAAACCATGAAATACATGCTTGATAAGTGCTGTAGCATTTTCTCTGTCCAATCATATTAGGGTAGTTGACAGGCCTGTGATTGGACAGGAATAGAAAGGTAGAGCTAGAGTTGGAGGAGGAAAAAGGTCAGAGGAGCAGGAGGGAGGTCATCATCGTGGAGATAGACGATGAGGAGGAGCCAGACCCCACGAGGTTATACAACCAAGCAAAGGTTTTTACAAAATCGATTAGTTGGGTTAGAATATTGTCTTTATTATTTGATTCTGAAATTATTATACTGGCATCTTGTCAATTGTGATTTTATTGTTATATAAATCTGATTGGATATTAAGGCCTTAAGAGTCATGCTTTACTTACCAGGTCTTAGACACTATTTAGATAAATGATTGTGGGAGTATGTAAAGAGTTGCATGTGAGCGAGATGTTTTTAATAGCTGGAAGAGAATAATAAGAGCCCGCTGGGACATGGCGATGCCAGTCAATACTGGCTCAAGAATGTGGCCCGATGGGAAAGCGAGTTTGCACAGTGGATTCATTTTCTTAAATTCCCGCAACAGATAAGTAGTTTTAAAATGCTTGATAGTTTTAATTTGCTGAGTTTGTGGCTAACTTGCTAAAAAGAAACTGAGCAACAAAGTAAGAAAGTAAGAAAGGAAATCCTCATATCTGGAGACTAGTCAGAAAGAAAGTTGAAAAAATAAGTAATTTGAAATTCAAGAGACAAATCCTAGAACAAGCAGAAGACTGTTACAAGAATCCAAGATAAACCTTACCAGCTAACAGTATTGTATATACTAGTTTATTTTATTTTTCTGAGACAATGTCTCATACTGTTGCCTAGGCTAGCTCAAATTCCTGTTAACCCTCTTGCTTCCTGCCTCTTAAGATCTTGGAGTACAGATGTGAGCCATGGTGCCTGATGATATGCTACATTTCATTACTATATTAACACATTTAGGGCAATAGCAGGAGAATAAAAATCTTCAAATTTGGAGACTAGTCAGAAAGGAAGTTGAAAAAATAAAAATCACCTGATTTTTCTGCAGGAACAGCTTCCTGTTGGGTTAGGAGGGAGCTACACTTAAAATACCCAAAGCATGTTTTCAACTTGAAATGTCAATGGCAGGAAGCCACCCCAAAGACCTCTGACAGCTAGCAGCCCAGCACAGGACCAACTCTTCCTGCAGAACTGGAACCTGAGAGGAACTAACACAGTGAGGGGTGAGGAATCCCACAAAGCGCAGAGCAGCACTTGAGGGCATCTCCCCTCAGTATGTGAGCTCCAGGGTGGGTTACTTTCCCTTCACCTACCCAATTCCTGCTTATACACAAGGCTATGGTTACTTGCAAGAATTAAAGTGAATGAATGAGGAGCTGTATGGTGCAGAAATCAAACTTTTTATTCTGATGCACTTTTAAAATTGTGATGGAACCCAAGAAAGATGCATTAAGGTATTAAGACACAGTATTTACATTAGGCTGAGGCATTGTAAGTACACCTCCTGGAGGATGAGGGGCTAATACAAAATCAAAATGCACCTCAGGCAAAACAGGACTCACACTGAACTATACACGGTCCTCTTCAGAGAGAGGCTGTGGTCTCACCAGACCAGCATTCTGTGGTGATCAGAGGGCTCAGCAATTTATTATGGGAAGATAAGCCTGTCTTCACGGAAATAAAATCCAACCTCTAGCTCTTTCTTTCTGAAAATACTGCTCTTAAGATTGTATGGATTGGGAGCTACACTGCCAAGTTTAAAGAGGAGTCTGTTAACTGGATGAAGAAGGTAAGGACCAGTGTCCACTGAGTGGCTATGGTGGAATTTGAATCAGATCAGGATCACTTACATGTTAAGTAGTGGGCGGCCTAGCCCCCCTACTTCCGCACTCTAGACATCAGCTACAACCCTCCAGACATACACACATCTCTTTTCCTCTTCCCTTATTTGGGGACATGGGCTAAAATTGTGGTTTGTCACAACTTAAGAATGCTTAGAAGATGAGCTGTGCTTTCAGTCTTGAAGGAATTTAGTTAAAGTGACTCTGAGAAGTCATTTTTTTCAAAACAGCTTTGATTTCCTTGACAAAGGAGCTGGGAAATTTGCCATTTAAATCCTTCCCAAATGTGACTAGCTCCTAACTAGAGCATGTTCAGGGTGGATTCCAGAAACCAGGAGGAAAAACAACTAGATAGCCGGGTAGTGGTGGCACATGCCTTTAATCCCAGCACTTGGGAGGCAGAGGCAGGCGGATTTCTGAGGCGTAGTTCAAGGCCAGCCTGGTCTACAGAGTGAGTTCCAGGACAGCCAGGGCTAGACAGAGAAACTCTGTTTCAAAAAGCCAAAAACCAACTAGAAAGTGTAGGCCCAACCAGACTCATAATTGAGAACTCACAAGGAAGGCCACATCAGCAGTAAGAACTGATTCTCAGAACAAATTCTAACAGTAAAGTAGAGTAAGACTAAACCAGAAACAGTAGTCCTACAAAGTCTAAAACAAAGTCCTGACAGTATCAAGTGGTCTGCTATTTGTGAGGAGAAAATAACACCCTTTTTAGAGGGCAATAATTTACATTATAAGGAAGGAAATAAACAAGAAATCTTAAACAGAATAAATTTAAAAAAAAAAATGAAGAGGAAGAACAAGAAACAGGGCTGGGGCAGAACTTAGTGCTGGCTTAGCATGTGAGATCCTAGGTTCCACACACTGCTCTATACCAACAGAAGGCATGATATCATGATATGAAGTAAAACAACAGAAACAGAAGACAACAATTATATTCACCCAACAGTAGCAGCAGCCACAGCTGGCAGGTAACACAGACTCACAGCTGAATCAGATGACAAACTGTGGCATATCCCTGCATTCGGGAATCAGAAGCAGGGGAATCTCTGAGATCAAGGCCTGCCTGTTCTACAAAGCTCATTTCAGGACAGCCAGGGCAAAACAGAGAAACCTTGTCTCAAGAGACCAAAAGAAATGATTGACAGACAGACAGACGAATGAAAAAAACAATTTCAGTGAAGAACCCATCAGGAAAAATATATAAGACATATATGCACATATGCATACATATGTTTACATCTACATATATTTATAATTAAATGACCATTTAAAAAGTAAAAAGCACAATTTCTGAAAATCATAATTCCATCAGTTTAAATAGAAGTTAGCAGTAATAACCTAGAATAGAGGGCAACAAAAAATATACAAACTGAATTAGAAAGCTAAATTAATAGGGAACAAAAGAGAGTAAAAGAGAGGTATAGGTGCTGGAGAAATGGCTCCATGGTTAAGAGCACTGCCTTGCTCTTCCAGAGGTCCTGAGTTCAATTCCCAGCAACTACATGGTGGCTCACAACCATCTGTAATGGGAGCTGATGCCCTCTTCTGGTGTGAACAGTGTACTCCTATACATAAAATAAATAAATAAATAAATCTTTAAAAAAAAAAAAGTGAGACAAATATAGTTTTGGGGTTTTTTTCCCCCCTAAAGCTGATGAAAGAACTTAGTCCACACTTTGGAAAAGGTTGGGAAATTCTAGGATGGATAAATGTAAGCAATGCCTATCAGTCCTAGTGGAACAAACCCTAAACTCCAGGTACTCAGGAGGAGAATTGCAGGTTCAACTTAATGGGGGAGGGAGGGAGAGAGGGGGAGGGAGAGGGTAGAGGAGAGGAGAAAAAGAAAAGAGAAAAAGAGGTGAAGATATAGCTTAGAATAGAGACCTTGGCTCGAATGTACAATGCATCAGGTCCAGTACCACAAACAAATGAAGAGACAAGTCATCTTTGCCACATGTGTATGTATCTGTTCCCAGGATCCAAGGGGTAAGGCACGGCATTTACTGAAGAATGTGAGAAATATTATGAATCAAATGAGGATCAAAGTGGATAATTTCTCTGCTAATGCTAGCTTCTGAGGAAAAGCCTTATCAGCTATTTATGCAATAGGGCACACATGACACATAAGTGACTGAATAGCAGACATTTGTCTAATTCTACAAAGAAAGACCTGAATATGTAAGTGAACACACAGAATGTTTGTCTTAGTAAAAGACAGGCAAATATAAGAATGAAACTTTAGTTATATGCTTTTATTCAACCCAATTAATACCCCAGGAAGGAAAAAAAATTGAAATATCCTAATACCATGTGGAAAGACAAGACTCAACGCTTTTATTAAAGGCCTTGCTTCACAGCTAACTGAAGCACTGAGGTTCCACTTTTGACACTAACCAACAATATCCCTCATCTGCCTTCTCAAATCCTCCATTTCTATGTAGCCAGAGTAATTCTCACTGCATCCCACAAACATAAAGACAACTGTTCAAAGACCAGAGCTGCTGGGTCTACTCCAGAAAGCTTGTTAAAACTGGCACTTTCTGCTTGTTTTGAAGTTCATGGCCCGAAGTTACTTTTCTTCCTGGCAGTGACCCTGAGTCCAGCATTATTTCTAACATTAAAAATAACTTACCAACTGAATTACTTGAAATTTCTGAAATGAACAAGTATTAGAAACAGGCTAATGGTTATATTTACAAACATTAAACTGCATTATACCTATGAAAAATTCAGTTTGACATCTTTGAATGTATTAAAAATTCTAAAATCACCATCTAAATCTTAAAATATAAATTTCTAAATGTGTTACATAGATAAATTTCATCTTAACCTTTTCTATTATATCACAGATACAACAAAATGACAGAGGCTCAGATGGCTGCAGGCTGAGCACAGGAGAGTGCAGGAAGAACATAGCTCCTAACTAAAGAGGTGAGAGAAAGCTATGCCCTGTCTCTGCATGGCCTTCTCTGTTCATGGGCATTTACTTGCCTAGAACAGGTTTTACAACTACAATTTCTACAAAGTGTAGTCTGAACATGTTTTCAAAGTTCCTCTACCAAATTCTACTAACTTTCTACTAAAATGACCAGAAATTAAAAACTACAAACTGTTAAGAACAAGGAGGTAAGAATGAAGAAAACTAATAAAAGGATGCTGACAGGGGCTGAAGACATGGCTCAGCGGTTAAGAGCACTGACTGCTCTTCCGAAGGACTTGAGTTCCAACCCCAGCAACCACATGGTGGCTTACAACCATCTGTAATGAGGTCTGATGCCCTCTCCTGGAATGTCTGAAGAGAGCTATGGTGTACTTGCATATAATTAATAAATAAATCTTAAAAAAAAAAAAAGAATGTTGACAAAATTTTGGAAAATATAACAAACAGACAAAAATAGCAAGTTGGTTAGAGAAAGCAGAATCTTCAGTGTCTCGGGTTAGGAGGGGTGATCAACAACAAATTGATCTGAGCTATGGCATCCTAAAAGGCTCAGGACATTGCTGTACCCCTGAAAGTATGAGCGAGAATTAATGCAGCCTGTTTTTGCTGCTATTACAGAACGCCACAGCCTAGGTAAGTTATAGTGAATGGAATGTGTGTGACTCATTAATTTTGGAGGCTGAGAAGCCTAAGAGCAAAGAACTATGGCAATGAAGGCCTATGTGCAGTGTGGGAGAAAGGGTCAAATGACAGGTGAGCTCCTGAGAGATACAAATAAAGGAGGCCCAAACCCATCCATTCACCAGGAATCTTACTACTGTGGAATGCAATCCACTTCTTCAAGGCAATGCATTAATCCAGCAACAAGGAAAGAGCCTCATGACTCACTCAGGATAGAACCCAGGGCCTTATGGCTCCATGCAAGAGCACCACCGCTGAGCTACCTACTAGCTTCTCATCATTTCTTAAAAGTCCCCACCTCACAAGGCTATTGTACTGGAGGCTAAGTTTTCAACATATGAACTTGGGAGATACAAACAATACAAAGGGCAACAGAAGTTTTATGTCCTTATAAGAAACAATTAGATTTCAATATCCATATTCTACATAGTATAACTATATCGCTCCAACTTAATTAAAGTTGAGGTTTATTCTCAAGAAAGAATGAACAGTGAGATGCAACATGGGAGCAGGTAAGATCACACAGAATCAAGAGGATCATGTGAGAACCTACCCTTCTGTGTACTGAAACACCATCTGGTCTACCAAGACTACCAGAGTACAGCTATTCCCTCACATTTACCTAACTGCATTCTGGAAAGTTTTGGAAATGGTAGAACTCTAACAAATCTGTGTCCTAGGAAGTAATTTTCAATTCCTTACCCACTAAATGTTACAAAAGCAAGTTTTGGCAAATTACATAACAACATGCTGTGATGACAGAATCTCCTTCCAGGGTTGAAGAGATGGCTCAGCAGTTAAGAGTACTGACTGCTCTTCTAGAGGACCCTGGTTCAATGTCTAGCACCCACATGGCAGCTCACAACTGTCTGTAACTCCAAGATCTGACAACCTTATATAGACATACATGCATGCAAAAACATACCAGTATGCATAAAATAAAAATAAATAAAATTAAAAAAAAAAAAATCTCCTTCTGGCAAGAAGATCACATACTTTAACTGGGAAACAAAGGAAACACATGCATTTGAATAACAGCAGTAGTGAAACTCTCCTTAGGGTATTACCTCCAGAATTATTCAGAAAAAATTATATTATATTTAATTATGTACCTATAAAAAAAAACCTGTATGAACCGGGCGGTGGTGGCGCATCCCTTTAATCCCAGCGCTTGGGAGGCAGAGGCAGGCGGATTTCTGAGTTCAAGGCCAGCCTGGTCTACAGAGTGAGTTCCAGGACAGCCAGGGCTACGCAGAGACACCCTGTCTCGAGAAAAACAAAAAACAAAACAAAACAAAACAAACAAAAAAGCTGTGAAAGAAAAACACATGAATCTCTTCTAGTGTATTGAGATCTGTGTTGGCAGACTTGGACAGCTTATCTTCATCATCATCATCATCATCATCATCGGTATTTTTAAGACAGGCTCTTACTGTATAGAATAGGCTGGCCTTGCATCAGCCTCAGGAGTGCTGGGATTATAGGTGTGATCACATTTGGTTTCTAATAACTTTATTTGAAATTATTTAAGGATGCAACAATTGCCTGCACTAGTTCAAAAAGAGAACACCAAACCATATGTAAAGTGTACCCACTGTAGCAATCTGGAGAAAATAACTATGTTATTTAGACAGTAAGACTGAAGAATATTTGCTAATTGTAAAAAAAAGTCTTGAGAAAACCATAAACCTTATATTATTCCATACTCCGTGGACACACTATTGCTGAAGCTATACACACTTTTACATCAAGGACTGATACCCTCTCCCTGCTCCATACTAAACTGATAGCACCATTCACTTTTCCTGCCAGACTGAGAACACCAGAACAAAGCCACCAACCTTCTCCATCAGCCACATCCGAGCGGTCCAGCTTGGCTTCCTTATGCTGGCCTTCTGCAACTTTCACTGCGACAGCCCGGCAAATAGCCCCAAACTTCCTGTCCAGAGAACGGACCCCTGCTTCTCTGGTGTACCTGTTAAGATAAAAATGTTTTACTTTTGGATAAACACCGCCTGTAAATAAGGAAAAGAGGAACAGCCAGTTCCCTAAAGAAACAATGTAGATTTGAAAGTTAATTTTTTAAAAAATACTAATGTCTCTACACATACACATTTCATTAAAATTAGTGTTGTTTTTTTTTATAATATTAGGGTGCCTTTTCAGCCACAACTATTTCTCTACATAATCTCCAACTGTTGCCCTTTATATAAAATCAAATCTTTGGCTGTACAATACAGATAGCTAAGATAAATCTGGCAGTACATTAAATAGCACTTATTTCTTGGTGATATATTAAGGAGTTTACGGATCACAATTTGTCAATGTAATTTGGTTCCAAGTTTATTTTTCTTGAAATACCACTGAAGGAATCAGAGAGACTGACGGGAGTTTGGTGGTGCCTGCACCCTCAGCACTGAGAAGGTAAAGGTCAAGGGATCAAGAGTCATCTTCATGGGCTGCGGGCCAGCCTGGGCTAATTGGTACACTGTCACAAACAAACAAATTTTAAAAACTCTCTAAAACCTAAGACAGAAATAAAACCAAAACAAAAATCTCCAAATCATAAATCAAGAAATAGGCTAATGAACTGAATAGACAGTTCTCAAAGTAAGAAGCACAAACAGCTAATGAAGATCTAAGTTGTTCACCATTCTCAGCCATCATGAAATGCAAATTAAAGCTACATGGAGACTCCATCTTACCCAATTAGAATAGTTGTCATCAGAGAAGCAACAGATGCAGGCGAGAATGTAGGGATGCTGACAAGAAACACTGTGTGGAAGTCAGTGTAGAGCAGTGGTTCTCAACTTTCCTACTGCTGCAACTCTTTAATACAGTTTTCTCATGTTGTGGTGACCCCCAACCATAAAACTATTTTTGTTAATCTGTAACTGTAGCTTTACTACTGCTATGAATGATAATGTGAATATCTGACATGCAGGATATCTGATATGTGATCCTTGTGGAAAGGTCGTTAGATTCCCAAAAGTGTTACAACCCACAAGCCAAGAACAACTGGTATAGAAGTTACTCATAAAATCCAAACTAGACCTACAAGATAATCCAGCTGTACTAATCCTGGGTGGATACTTGCAGGTCTATAAGTCAGTATACCACAGAGATTCTTACATATACATTTTGATTGCTGTACTACTAACAGTAATCAAAACATGAAGCCAACCTAGCTGTCCATCAACAGACAGATGAAGAAAATGTGGTACACAGACACAGTAGAATTTACTGAGCAGTAAAGAAGAATTAAATTACGTCACATGCAGGAAAATGGATGCACTTGGAAATCACTCACATTAAATGAAATAAGCCATACTCAAAATGAGTAATATGCTTTTTCTCAAACACAGAATCTGGACTTGAGTTTGTGTGTGTGTGTGATATGACAGTAGAAAAGGATGGGGTGGGAGGAAGTATGAGAAAGGAAAGAGGGAAACAGACATAGAAGCAGAAAGGAAATATGTGAAAGAGGAAGGAAACCATGCAGACAGCAAGGGAAGACAAAGGCAAGAACAAAGTATAAAGATACGCGAGCATGTACTCGCTTTGGCAGCACACCCACTAAAATTGGAACAACACAGAGAAGATTAGCATGGCCCCAGCGCAAGGATGACAGGCAAATTCGCGAACCGTTCCATATTTTTGGAATACTACTCAGCTATTAAGAACAAGGACATCCTGAGGTTTGCAGGCAAATGGATGGAACTGGAAAATATCATCCTGAGTGAGGTAACTCAGACCCAAAAGGACATGCATGGTATGTACTCACTAATAAGTGGATATTAGCCAAAAAAGTACAGAATACCCAGGATACAATCCACAAGCTGAAGGGCCCAAGTGAGGATACCTCAATCTCCCTTGGGAGGGAGAAGAAACCAATCACAGGAGGCAGGGAAGGAAGGAGGGACCTGGATGGGAAAGGAATCAGAGAGGGAACACAATCAGGTATTGGGTGGGGGGAACAGAACTGAAGCCCTGAGGTCCAGCAGAAAGAATGGAAACAGGCAACTTTGGGAGGTAGGAGGTGTGTGTATGGGGGCACCCTCTAGAATGTACTAGATACCTGGGAGGTGGGAGACTCTAAGGACTCAAAGGGATGGACCTTTAGATGAATTGCCCTATAGTGGAGAGAGGGAACTTGTAGAGTCCACCTCCAGTAGAAAGACAGGGCATCAAGTGGAGAGATGGAGTTGCCATCTCACAGTCAAAAACTCTGACCCAGAATTGTTCCTGCCTGAAAGAACTGCAAGGACAAAAATGGAAAAGAGACTAAGGGAAAGGAGGTCTAGTGACAGGTTCAAATTGGGATCTAGCTCAAGGGGAGGTCCCAAGGCCTGACACTATTACTGATACTATAGTGTGCTTACAAACAGGGGCCTAGCATGACTGCCTTACGAAAGGCCCAACAAGCAGCTGAAAGAGTCACATGCAGATATTTACATCCAATCAATGGACAGAAGAATGCTGACCCATGTGGGTGAATTAGGAAAGACTGAAAGAAGCTGAGGAGGAGGGCACTCTTATAGGAAGACCAGCAGTCCCAACTAACCTGGACTCCCAAGATCTCTCAGACACTGAGCCACCAACCAGGCAGCATACATCAGCTGATATGAGGCCCCCAACACATAATACAGTAGAGGACTGCCAGGTGTGGACTCAGTGAGAGAAGATGCACTTAACTCTCAAGAGACTTGAGGCCTCATGGAGTGGGGAGGTCTGATGGGGTGGGGATAGGGGGTGGGAACATCCTCTTGGAGATGGGGGAGGGTGGTATGGAATGTGGAACAGAGGGTGGACCTCTAGGGGGATAAAGTCAGGACTATAACAACAACAACAACAACAACAACAACAACAACAACAAGATATACATGCATGAGATTGTCACAAGAAACTCATTTTTTTTGTATCCTAACCAGAAAATTAATTTGAAAAATAACTAATGTGGCTTCCTCAGCATCAGCTTAGTAAGAGAGCTGCACAAAGGACTGTAGGATTCCAGGGCTCATTCAAGAGACAAATAACCAGAGAGGCAAAATCAGTCAACAGAAATGACTGTAGGCAGTGGCAGGCAACACTAGAGACTGAACCCAGGGCTCCATGCGTGTGATGTAAACATTCCATCATTGATCTGTGTCCTTAACCCATTGGGAGTACTAAAGAAAAGGAACATTTAGTTTGAAGAAGAGGTCTGTTTATAGTGTGTAGAGCTGAAAATAGTTCCTTTTAATTTCAGAAGGAAAAGTTCCAGAGGCTTCAGATGTCTCTGTAAGGCAGGAGTATAAATTCTTAGGACAGAGACTATGAAAACATACAACATCAGAATTCACACCAGGAAGGGGAGCTTAGTAAGTACCCGAGAACTACAAGGTTCACAACAGCTTGACACAGGGAGGGAGGGAGTAAGAACAGAGTGTGTCTATAGCTCACAGCAAAGGATGAAAAGCTCTGGCCATGACAGTGTGTCTCCTGTGTCTGGCAACTCAGTGCCTGGAGCTTAATCGGAGTAGTGTCCAGTGTACTGCCCACTGCTGTATTCTGTTTAAAGTATCAGAAGTAGTAAGACTGCTCAGGAAAGTCCCTAGTGTCTATAGCTTTTACAATCTCATGTTTTGATCTAACAAGTGTGTAAGAGGCAGTAATTGGGAACTACAAATAATGAACTCCTCAGCATCATTCTCAGAAGTAGGCAAGCCAGGTGTCGTCTCAACTACACCCACTTTCTAGATGTAGACACTAGCATAAAAGTTCAGTGGCTTGTTAGCAGTCCAGAGTGATGTCACTGCTGGAAGACTTTAGCTAATCACTAAATTGATTTCTTCTGGCATTACCCACACAGTATATGTCAAAACAAATTAAGAAAAAGAAATTCTTGGTTGGATTTAGACCTACTTTCTCAGTATAACTAAATGAACCTGCAGAAAAGTTGGCACAGATCACAAAGCAGTGAGAGAGACCTGGCAAGCATAAAGGAAGGCTTCACATTTCTTGAAAACAACAGTTACTAGGAAAGGGCTGCTGGAGTTCTTGGCAGACCCATGTTGTTTGGAGGGTGCAATCAATCTGTAATAGTGAGCCAGGAAAACTGTAAAAGGCTATGGTCAACATAAATTCCCAATAGGGTCTATTTTTCATTCAAACACATGACCTACAAATGAGATGAAGTAATACTTTACTCCTTTTTTTTTTTTTGGTGGGGGGGGTTAGAGGGAAGGAAGAGTTCAGGTTTTTCTACATAGCCCTGGCTGTCCTGGAACTCACTCTGTAGACCAGGCTGGCCTCGAACTCAGAGATCCACTGCCTCTACCTCCCAGTGCTGAGATTAAAGGCATATGCCATCATGGAAAATCTATTCAGAAAAATTTATGTAGTACTTGTCACAGGCTTAAGTACTTGGTAGCAGCTTTGGGAAAGAACATTCTCTATCACTCCAGTGATAAACTTCAAGGATTTTTTTTTTTTTTAAGTCTTTTAGAGAAGAAAAGAAAAAGATGAACCTAAAAGAAAAAAGATGTCTGAAAGTAGCAGCTTGACTTAAGGGCTTTCATTGTTGTTATTGTTGTTTTGTTCTGTTTTTGCTTTTTCTCCAAAGACAAGATTTCTCTGTATAGCCCTAGCTATTCTGGAAGTTGTTCTGTAGACCAAGTTAGAAGTGGCCTAGGACTCAAGAGGTTTGCCTGCCTCTGGCCCTAGTGTTTGGATTAAAGGTATGTGCCACCATGTGTATAAAAAACACTTCTATATTTTTTCATGAGCTGGGTTCATAACTATTAAATTAATCCCTTAGTTTGCTACTGTGGTAAAGTAGAAGTTCCTGCTCAATGAAAACCATTTTCACGGAAATGGTTTCACTATGAAATTCCTCCTCTCAATCATAGCTATAGCAATGCTTTCAGCTGCCTGAGGAATTCATGCTCTAGGATACCAGTTAAGTGTTTCTTCAGTGCACAGACCTTCACTGAATTATTGGGATGGAGAAAGAGATCCCATCTTTAGCTGGGTGGTGGCGGCACACACCTTTAATCCCAGCACTTGGGAGGCAGAGGCAGGCAGATCTCAGTGAGTTCAAGGACAGCCTGGTCTACAGAGTGAGTTCTAGGACAGCCAGGGCTACACAGAGAAACCCTGTCTCAAAAAAAAAAAAAAAAAAAAAAAAAAAAAAAATCCCATCTTCAAGAAGACAAACCTGGTAATGATGGCCAGAGTGGTGAGCTGGGGGATCTGGATCTGCTGAGGAGTCAGCCCGTGCTGCTCCAGCTGCTTAGGGATCAGGTGCCTGTGCGCAATCTCTATCTTCTCCTCCTGTGTGTACCCTGGAAGAGAAGAGACCTTTGCCTCTAAGTATCCACCGGCTTCTACACTGCCACATTTTCTCTGGTTTTTAAGATTTATTTACTTTATTTTATGTATATGAATGTTTTGGGTACATGTACATTTGTGTACCATGTAGATGCCTGGTGTCCACAGAAATCACAAGAGGATGTAGTAGTTCTTGGGATTGGAATTATAGATGGTTGTAAGCCACTGTGTGGGTGTTGAGAACCAAACATTGCTCATCTGGGAAAGCAACAAGTGCTCTAAGCTCAACTATCTCTCTAGCTTTTGCTACAGTTTTTAGTGGATTAAATGCAGATTCACTAGATCTGAGATTTAGAATGAGCTTAAGTATTACTTCAACTAACACTGTAACCAGAATAAGGAAGTTTAAACTAAATCAGTTTGGAATTACCTTCACATTTAAAAAGAATATATATAATATTAAGAGCCTTTATGTTCTTTTGACTAAGAAGCCCGACTGAGCACAGATTTATCTTTAAATTCTGTAAGAAGAAAAATCCCACCTAATGTACTCTCTTTGTCTAATAAACAATGGCTTCAAATATGGGTTGATAACTCATCTTCTGGGTAGGAAGAAGAGGCCTGGAAATATCCACAGGCCAGAGGACAGGATGACCACAGTTGCTGAAGGAGGAGGCAGCATCACAGAGCTCACCTCTTATCACCAGCCACTGTCCTGATCACCTCACTGTGCATCACTGCGTATCATGGACTGGCTGCCTTCCTTTGTATTCTGGACAACTGAATCTCATAGATTACTTTAGCCATATAAATACACAAAAGCAACATTTTACTAACCACATTTTAAAACTAAATAAAAAGGTTTTCAGGTAATTAAGAAATTCAGGCCAGGCAGTGGTGGCGCATGCCTTTAATCCCAGCACTTGGGAGGCAGAGGCAGGCGGATTTCTGAGTTCGAGGCCAGTGTGGTCTACAGAGTTCCAGGACAGCCAGGGCTACACAGAGAAACCCTGTCTCGAAAAAAACAAACAAACAAACAACAACAACAACAACAACAAAAAGAAATTCAGTTAACACTAGGAAGAGTAAAAATGTTCAGAGTGAAAAATGCATTACCACATTTAAATGTGAATATATTTAGAGTCTACCCTGTTTTCACTAAATGAATACTTACTAATGTTGGATTTTTTTAAGACAAAATAATTTTGAGCAATTAAGTAAAGTGAAAGGGTTAGGATGACTCTAACTTAAAAGTTTTTTTTTTTAAACACTACAGTGAGGAGACGACATGGCTGAAAAACACAACCAACTGTGTAACTATCTGACATCATCTCTGAGAGGAAGAACGCAGCCTGAAGGCAGCCTGAGCCGTCAGGGGAAAATGAGGCCAGAGCCATCCAGGGGAAAATTAGAGTAAATTATTGTGTAATATTTCTCCAGAAAGAAAAAAGGCAGAACTGTGAAAGCCTGACAGAGAGGGAAGCTATAATGGGTTTGACATTGACTTTGTATAAATAAGTCTTTTTCATCTGTAATTTTGGGAACTGCTTCATAGAAGAATATCTGACATTCAAAGAAGTTATCATCCCTGAAGGCAACATTACAGTTGAATGTGAAGTCAAGGCTGGCTCTTTCTTGATATCTTCCAGAACATATACTCTTATCTGTCATGGTACAAACAAACAAACAAACTCACTCCCATTGTTTGACACTGACTCTATAGAAAAGATGGTTATACCCCTTGTGTAGAATTAAGATTAAATAGTGACAAATTAACTTCTGGACAACTGAAACTCCACAGCATGACTGATTTTAAAGGGTATGCTCAAAGGCAAGGGCAGGCTATAAATTTATGAATGAAGTACCTGGAACTTGAATGATTTCCATCCTGTCCAACAAAGCAGGTGGAATAGTAGCAGTAGTGTTGGCAGTAGCTATGAAAAGAACTTGGGAAAGGTCAAAGGCTACATTTAGATAGTGATCCGTGAAGTTATGGTTTTGTTCAGGATCCAACACCTAGGAAAGAACGATTAACATTTAAGCAAACTTAGTTCCAACACCAGTCTAAAACCCATGCACTGTATCAGCAAGTTGACATTTCTGTTCAATAGTTAGATGATAAACACAGAAATAATTAAAAAAAAACCTGACAACCCCATATTCTAAATCCTTTATAAAAACATGTCACACATTCTACTGTCAAAATAACTGGAAGCCCAGGAGGGCACACCAGCACAAAGACAAGAGGGCTGCACTGCTGAGCCGTCCTCGGGGCTCTTTACCACCAGCTACCTATCCTGCTGAACCACTTTTACTTTCAGTACCACAGCTGAAATATAAAGTAAAAGGCAGATTATTTTCAAATTCCTAGGTAAATTAATAATGAGTAGATTCTTCTTCAAACATTATCTGAATGTCGGTTATAAATCCTTTACCTGGAAGGGGAATTCCACATAAGACAAACTTATACAAATTGTTACTACATCCTTATATAACACAATGAGAAACTGACTTCTTCCTTCCTTCCTTTCTTTCGAGAAACTGACTTCTTAAAACACCAATAAACCTCAAGAATAGTTAATCTGATGCAATAGCTAATTTAATAATTAGTCTTAATTATTTGGTTTAATTTTTTTATTTTGTGTATATGTACATGTGCATGTGTACCCTAACCTCCTATGGAGGTTAAATGACAGCTTATGGAAGTTGTCCTTTCATCTCGTGGGTCTGGGTGGCAGCAGGTGTCTTTATCAGCTGAGCCAGTCCCCTAGCTCCTTAGTAACTAGTCCCTAAATGACTGACTTGGTTAAGGAGGCAGCCTGCCAGTCCCTGCTCATGTTCTTCAGGTTCCAGGCACGCATGTTCTGAAACCCTCAGACCTACCCTAAACCTTCCATATACACTCACCCAGAGCTCTCTAGGGCACACATATTCAAAACAGAAATTGCATGACAAATATTCAATCACAGGTCAGCTGTGGTGGTGCAAGGCTCTAATCCCAGCACTTGAGAGGCAGACATAGAGGAGTGTGAGGACAGCCTGGTCTACAGTGAGTTCCCAGACAGCCAGGGCTACATAGAGAAACTTTGTCTCAAAAAAACCCAAAACAAAACAAAACAAAAATACAAAAGGAAACCCAAAATACCAAATGCAGTCTCTTAAAATAGTCATCATAAGCTCGCCATAAAATAGCCTTTTCTTGCTTCCGATTCCCCCTTTAAAGTATAACTTATAAAAACAACGCCACAGAGCTGAAGAGATGGCTCAGTGGTTAAGAGCACACTGACTGCTCTTCCAGAGGTCCTGAGTTCAATTCCCAGCAACCACATGGTGGCTCACAACCATCTGTAATAGGATCTGATGCCCTCTTCTTGTGCATCTGAAGAGAGTGACAGTGCACTCACGTAAAATAAATAAATCTTAAAAAACAGAAACAAAGCCACCAGTTAATTTTAAGTCAAAGCTCTTTACTTACAATCTTGAATTTTAGACACTCATTGTAGATCACATTTCTCAGAAAAGCCTAATTTCACATTTTATAAGACTTAATTTTTAATATTGTAAAATCAATAAAGTACTTTCAACTTTACAAAGAAAGAACTAATAATGAAATGTTCCTGGTTAAGAAAAATCACATCATCAGACTGTTCAGATGAAGTAATTCTTTCTCCTTAAAATTTAGACAGTGGGTGTGATGGTTAATACTGGTGTCAACCTGACTGGATCTGAAATCAACTAAAGAAGCTACTGCACACTCCTGCGAGGGATTTTCTTGATCACACTGATGGGGGTGGACATACACTGTGATTATTCGGACACAGAACTTTTAAAGGAAGTAATTAAGGTTACAAGAGGTTAGGAGTGAGGTACCAATGCAATTTAACTTGTATCTTTTTAAGAACAGGATGTCCCTAGCTACCCATATACACAGATGACAGACCTTCAAAAGCCATAGAGGCCCTAGGAGGAAACTTGCCAACATCGGATTTTAGACATCCAGCCTTCAAAGTTGTCAAGTTTTTAGAAGTCACCTACACTAGTATTTTGTTGTGGTAGCCTTAACAGATGACCCATTCTTGTTTTACATACCAGTAAACATGTTTCTGTGTGTGTGCATATATGTGAGGACATAATTTTACCACGTTTTATGAAGAGAACACATAGAAGCTGTGGCACAGATGGCAGGCTTCAAATATGAAAGGACTCAAAACGCAATTCATAGACAAATCTTTGAAAAAGAGTAGTTTGAAAATACATGCTATCTAAAGAAGAGATAAACCACAATAAGTGTCAAAAGCAAGCACTGAAATCCTTTGGGATAATTCCAATGGGACAAAGCAGAGCCAGGAACTCCAAAAAGCTGCTTCTCCATAAAGGAACAAGCCAGCCCACTGACAAAAAAAGGCCAAACCTATCTCCTCAGATGCTCTGTTCCAACTTAGAACAAGCTGAGTGCTGTATATTCCAGAACATTGGATCCCTGCAAATGGTTCAAGTGCTGTGGTATTTAATAGTTTTAACCCCACCTCCCTTTCCAAAATTGACAGAAGCCCAGGAAACTGCCAGCTTTGTAACTAGGAAAAATGTGAGAACCTGTAGCCTAGCAACCTGCATTGGGCAGAGCAGAATTAGAGCTTTCTAGCCTCGCCCTGGAGAACTGCTGGTATTCAGCCCACGGGACATGTTCTTGTGACAGCTCTTTGACCTAAGAGAATACTTGTTCAATCAGTTCTAGTCCAGCAATCAATGGTAAGTGTTTAATGCTGCAGCTGCTTGATAGAGTACTACCAGTTGGGACTAACATGGCAACCAAAAAAAAAAAAAAAAAAAAACCTACAAGAGGGTCAGGGATGTAGTTAGTGGCAAAAATCTGTACAGCACTTGCAAGGTTCTGAATTCTATGCTGGCATCACACACACATAACAAAATGAACAAAACAGGGCTGGCGAGATGGCTCAGCAGGAAATAGCAATGACTGCTCTTCCAAAGGTCCTGAGTTCGGATCCCAGCAACCACATGGTGGCTCACAACCACCCGTAATGAGATCAGACGCCCTCTTCTGGTGCATCTGAAGACAGCTACAGTGAATTACGCAGCCACACACATGATGGCTCATGGCCATCTGTACAGTGTACTTATACACATAAAATAAATAAAATCTTTAAAAAAAAGGAACAAAACATTAAAAGGAAAAAAACTGGGAAATAAGATGCTCATTGGTTGCTTTGTTTTTAAAGCTCTGGTGTATTTATTACTGATAATCCAGAAAGCCACAAGACTGTGCCATATATGATCAGACAAGGCACTGTGCCCCAGATAAGACTCCCCTCTGTCTCATGGTGCCCTCTCTGCCCACCATTTATTAGTGAAATCTGAACTTAACTCTCTACTGTGGTGGTATATAATCTTTGTGTCTTCCATTTGAAGGAGATATCCCTAGAATGTTTTTCCCCCCGCAACGATACCACTGGGAAGAACACAAGGTCAGGTCCCAGAGCAAAAGGGATGGGCGATCAAGGAGGCTACAGGTTATAGGTTGAACAAGAGCTACAGAGGTCTGCCAGTAGCAAGATTCCTTTGAGGAAAAGTGTGGAGGATCAGTGAACTTGGTGACAGGCCATTCCTCCAGTACAGAAATACCCTATGGATGGCATCAAACAAACTCTTGCATCTAGCTTCCTGTGGCATTGACAGGATCCTTAAGTTAGCTAGAGAATCTCAAAATGCTAGCTTTTCCAAAATTTAAATATTTGTAAAAATGGACTCTGATAAGCACCAAATTTAAGAAATAGTTTAGATAGCATTCTAGGATAGTGTATTAAACATTGGAATCATAGTGAGGCATGGATTCAGAGCAAGTGTGAGAGTCTAATACCCTCTACTGGAACACACTCGCTTTGCTATTTCCTTCTCATTCATTTTAAATGACTTCCTAATTTTCTTGTATATTCTGTGGCCCACTGACTACTCATGCATGTGTGAATTTCCATGTATTTGTGACTTCCTCCAATGTCCACAGTGATTTCTAGTTGCTGTGATGTTTTAGGAGAACACACAGTACGCTTTTATCCTTTTAACTTTACTGTAGCATGTTTCACAGTGCAGCATCTGTTCTGTCCTGGAGAGTATTCGACGTGAGCTTAAGAATAATGTGGATACTGCTCTTGGTAGAAAGTGTTGCACAGATGGCCACAGGGGGCTGGGTTTTCCTTTCCTCCCAGTGTCTAATTCGTTTCCAGCACAACTGAAAGTAGGGTGGGGAAGACATTGATCACTATTGTCCAACTGTCTAGTCTCCCTGTCTGTTTCTGTGAGTTTGCTCCGTGTGTCTTGGGGCTTTGTTGATGTTGTTGTGGTAGTTTTGTGTGTGTGTGTTTGTGTGTGTGTGTTGGGGAACTATTGAAACTTTCTGGCTAGATTTTCCTTGTTAAAATTACTGCCCTTTAAAATCTACTTTGTTTGATGTTAGTCATAGCTAAGCTAGAGTCGTCTTAGTTGCTGTTTACACACAGATATTTTGTATAGTTCTGCTTTCTTGCTATAGTCTTGTGTTTCTGATTAGTCACTTCTTTACCCCAGTGCAGCTCTGGTCCCTCCTACTTCTGTGGTATTGTTATTATTAACGTATCACACTATCATATGTGTACTAAGTCATATGCATGCTGTTCCATATAACAGCTTTTTAACCCATTTAGGAGAGCAGAGTCTTCTCTAATAGGATGCCCTTCCTGGTGCTCTTGTTTGCAGTTCTGACATGATCACTTTCAAGCTGAAACTCTCCTTTTCTGTTTCCTATAAGGTGAGTCTGCTTCAAGTGAATTCTTTCCCTTGATTTGGGAGTACCTTTTACTTTCATGTTTAGAATATGGTCTTGTTAGGTTATATATATAAAAGGACAGGATGGGGCTGAATCTAAGAGGAGTTGGAGGGAGGAGTGAATATGAACAAAATATACTGAATGCACGTAGGAAATTCTTTAAAAAAATTAATAAAATTATTTTTTTAAAAAAGAAACATTGTGCCAGGGGGTGGTGGTGCACACCTTTAATCCCAGCATTTGGGAGGCAAAGGCAGGTGGATTTTTGAGTTCGAGGCCAGCCTGGTCTACAGAATGAGTTCCAGGACAGCTAGGGCTTCACAGAGAAACCCTGTCTTGAAAAAACCAAAAAAAAAAAAAAAA
>JADRCD010191715.1:0-16918 GCA_019843815.1 Montemys delectorum | reverse complement strand
ACCCGTCCACTCATTTGTCCACCTACAGGAGGTCTTAGAATCTGGTGGTGGTGATGCTAACGCAGTTTTCAACTAAGCTTTGAAAGACACGGGATGAGTGACAGTATAGAAAAACAAAAACAAAAACAAAAACAAAAAAAACCACACTCCACAGAGGAAGGGTCCTTGGTCCACAGGACCACATCCACGGGTGAGGAAGAGGGCACCTGGATGTGAGCTCCCTGCTTGGACAGTTTGTACTTACCCGCCCCAGCTCTCCGTGTAGGCCACACCCTCTTCGGGCATCCCCGTTGTAGCAGCCAACTGCGCTCTGGAAGGAGATTGACCCTGACTAGAAAGCGTGGTTTCTGCTTTCGCCCTGTTGTGTATATATCCACTTAATCCTCTCGTGTCCACCCAGCTGTCAGGGCTCTTGCTGGTTCCCTAATGAGACAGATCCTGGGATGCCCAGAGTCTCATTTCGCTTTGCCCTGGCATCCTTGCATTTAGAATGGGAGTGTCTGCAGAGCAGCCTAGGGCAGGTGCTTCTTATGTTTCCAGAGAGATAGAGAAGCTGTGACTAATGGGGTCTGAGAGTCAATGTCCACAGCCACGAGCAGGTATGCAAAGGCTTCTGTGCCCCTCCCACCACATTCGCTCAGCAGCTGCCCTGCACACCCTGCGAGGCTGCTTGGAGATCACAGGTGACCAGGCCAAGGCTGACCCTCAAGTGGCCCCATTAAGGAGGCAGTGACTTGGAAGTGAAAGACAACCTCAGGCTTGGCTGAGTGAAGAGGGGATGGAGAAGGGTATTCTGGGCTACAGAGCTGTGAGGAGAAGGCCAGGAGACATAGTGCTTTCAAAGAACCTCCAATGACAGGGTGATGGTTTGTCCATGCTTGGCCCAGGGAGTGGCACTATTAAAAGTGCCCTGTTGGAGTAGGTGTGTCACTGTGGGTGTGGGCTTTTATACCCTAGTCCTAGCTGCCTAGAAGTGAGTCTTCCACTAGCAGCCTTCAGATGAAGATGTAGAACTCTCAGTTCTCTGCCTGCACGGTGCCTGCCTGGATGCTGCCATGCTCCCACCTTGATGAGAATGTATTGAACATCTCTCTCAACCTGTAAGCCAGCCCTAACTAAACGGCGTCCTTTATAAGACTTGCCTTGGTCATGGTGTCTGTTCACAGCAGTAAAACCCTGACGAAGACAGATAGGATCCGCTGCCAGATATGAAGTGGTCTCCTGAGAAAGCAGTGCCTCTTCCGAAGGTCTCCATCCTCCACAACCTCACACAAGCGGGCCTACCATGTCCAATAGCTTCTAGTCTTGACCCTTAATGTCAGAGAAGCCCCTGTTTATGGCCATTGAGGGTATAACCCAAGGTCTAAAGCCTGTATTTTTAATTGTTTTCTCAGAATCCCTTCCTATGTGGTCGGGCTCTAGTCGCCCACCTCTGCACCTCTTAATGATTCCTTCGGTCCCCTCTTCCTTTCCCTCTTGCCTTCCCCAGGTTATCAGTCTTTTTCTGAACTCACCTTCCAAGCAACCTTGTTTCCAAGGCAACTCAAACTAAAACTGACATGGTTAGAATAGGAGATCCATGGAGGGCAGTGGCGAACTGTAGACACAGCCTCTTCCACACCTAGAAAGATGGGGGTCAGACTTGCATATGGCTCTTGCATACGGGGTCAGACTTGCAGGGCCATACGGCTCTGCCTGGATTGGTGATGGCCAGACAGAGAAGGTGGGAACCTCTCCCCTGGAACCTAAAAGCTGCTCTTGACTTCTCTCCAGTGCCTTTGATGTCCTAGGTGTCTACCTGAGCACTTGTCTGCATTTTCTTGTGGACTCAAGCAAAAAGCCTTATTAAGCCATCAGCTCCCCTTGCTTGCAACTTGGAGCCACAGAGAGGCTGCGACATCTCATCACAATGACATAGCAGAATGTGGGGCTTGAGGATTCCAGATCCAAATGTGACCTTTTATTCCCAGGCAGTCCCTCCTACCTGTCCCTTCCTGTCCATGTTGTCAACACCATCCAGACATCATAGGGGAGAATTTACCATCCTGGGTTCAGTTTCCTCTAGTAAATTCTGCTTCTGCCTCACCTTAGGTAAGTTTGAGGACAGGGAAGACCGAGTTCCCAAATTGGAGCAGATAAACAGTACAAGGATCCTGAGCAGCCAAAACTTTTCCCTCAGCAAGAAGGAGCTGGTGACCACAGAACTTCTGCTCCTGGAGGCTTTCAGCTGGGACCTTTGCCTGCCCACGCCTGCCCACTTTCTGGACTACTACCTCTTGGCCTCCATCAGCCAGAAGGACCACCACTGCCACGCCTGGCCCACCACCTGCCTCCGAAAGACCAAAGAGTGCCTCAAGGAGTATGCCCACTACTTCCTGGAAGTTAGCCTGCAAGGTGAGAGCATAGAGGCAGTGGGCTGGGGGTGGAAGGCGGGGGTGGGGGTGGGGGCTGGGGGCTGAGATCAGATGCCTCAAGAGGGGTGTCATCCAGAGAGGGCCTTCCTTCATGCCTAGAAGCCCCATATCACTTCCACTTTGCAAAGAAATGCAGGATATACCCAGTGCTATAGCATAACGCAGAAATGAAATGGCAGCTTACCCCAAAAGTCACCAGTACCCAGAGACTAGCAACTCACCTGGGAAGTTTTCTTTTCTTTTCTTTTTTTTTTTTTTTTTTGGTTTTTCAAGACAGGGTTTCTCTGTGTAGCCCTGGCTGTCCTAGAACTCACTCTGTAGACCAGGCTGGCCTTGAACTCAGAAATCTGCCTGCCTCTGGCTCCTAAGTGTTGGGATTAAAGGCGTGTGCCACCACTGCCCTGCGGGAAGTTTTCAAATGGAAACCTTAAATCACACCAACTCACAAATAGCTCATTCCCAAGGAGCTGTCATCACACAGATTAAATAGGATGGGGCAGGTGACAATGTTCACATCTACATTGGCAATAAGGTGGCTAGTCTGGAGCACTGGGACAACAGCCCAGTCTATAATGTGCTTGCTGTGAACGTGTGAGGAGCTCTGAGTTCAGGCATCAAAATCCACAGAGAAAGCCAGGCATAGTGACAGACACACTTGCCATCCAAGAGATAGGGAGGCAGAGACAGGAGAGTCTCCGGTGCTTGCTAGCTAGCCAGCAGCATGATCAGTGAGCCCCGGTTCCAGTGTGAGACCTTCTCTCAAAAAGCAAGGTAGATGGCTGCCAAGGAACAACACCTGAGGTTGACCTCATGCGTACCTGCAAACGTGTACTTACACACATGAAAACACACAAGTTACCCAGTTTGGAGAAAAACAGTAATATCTCTCTCTCTCTCTCTCTCTCTCTCTCTCTCTCTCTCTCTCTCTCTCTCACACACACACACACACACACACACACACACACACATACACACATATATATACATACTCTCTCTCTCTCTCACACACACACATACACATGAACACATACACATACGCATACACACATATATATGCTCTCCCTCTCTCTCTCTCTCTCTCTCTCTCTCTCTCTCTCTCACACACACACACACACACACACACACACACCACACACACATATTCTGCTTGTCTATCTATCTTTCTGTGTGTGTGTGTGTGTGGGTGTGTGTGTGTGCACGCACATACCCTCGCACATTTTCTCATGGACTCAAACAAAATCCTCATTCAGCTGACACTTCCCTCGAAATTTGGAGCCACAGAGAGACGAAGGCATCTCATCATAATGCCATAGCAGGAAGTGATGGCTTCTGTACACACATACACCAAAAGAGGGCAACAGCCCCATCCCTCTTCCTATTTCTTTGAGGCAGGGTCTCTTGAACCTGGGGTTTGCTCTCAGCTCATCTAGAAACCCGCAAACCACAGTGTTCTTTAGTCTCTGCTCTCATCACAGTCGGGGTTGCAGGAAATGGCAGGATGGCCAACTTGTTATGTGGTTGCTAGGATTCTACCCCATAGTTGTAGAGTAAACACTCTAAAGCCGAGGCATGTCTGCCGCCTACGTGTTAGGTAAGATGCTGGTCAGAGTACTATTGACACACCATAAGACAAATAGCCCAGAGCTGAGATATCAGTGATTTGGGACTATTAGGCACTGACTGATCACTTACTGTACGCCTTGCTGCAGAACTTTGTGTGCATTAATTCATTTGAACTTCGCAAGGACCCCGGGCTGGCTAATTTTGCATCAGCTGGGCACAAGATGAAGTCATCTGAGAGAAGGGAGCCTCAATTCAGAAAATGCCTCCATAAGCAAACCTGTAAAGAAGTGTCTTAATTAGTGATTAGTATAGGAGGGCCCAGCCTTTTTGTGGGTGATTGCCATCCCTGGGCTGGTAGTCCTGAATTCTATAAGAAAACAGACCTAGCAACCCATGGGGAGTAAGCCAGTAAGCAGCACTCCTCCATGGCCTCTGAATCAGCTCCTGCTTCCAGGACCTCCTCTGTTTGAGTCCCTGTCTTGGCTTCAGTCAGTGGACTTTGAGTTAAGATATAAGATGTACCAAATATCATCCATGAAAAGTACAGGAGTGTCCACTGTGCCCACTAACCTATCTTCAGATGTCTTAAGAAAACAGAAAAGTTCTGGGGCTGCTGAGATTGCTCAGTGGAAGATAGAGCTGAATTCGATTCCTGAATCCTACTTGGTACAGGGAGAAAATTAACTCTAGCAAGTTGTCCTCCGACCACATGTACAAAAATCCTACACACTTCATGTGCCTGCATAATAATATCAATAAATGTGGTTTAAATATCTTTAATATTACTTTGTAAGCCTAGACAAAGTTATTAATATCAGACTCAATACAGCCATTCCTGTGTTTTTCATCAGATTTCTGGTGCCTGCTGAGAACCAGACATTGTTTCTATGCAAGCAGCCATTGGAGAGATTCAGTCCATCAATAACAACCAAAAAAGAAGAAGAAAGACTTTTTTTTTGTGGTTCTGTTTGTAGCCCATCAGCAAGCATCTTAAAGCTTTCTGGACATGTAGACAATGTTTTAAAAAATTGTCCCTCTAGGCTGATGCCGGAAGCCACAAACTGAACACCAAAACTTTTAAGCCCAAACAACGGCACCTGATCTTTTCTAGTTTCTTACTCCATTTGTAAAAAGCCAGCACTGTGTAGCCCTTGAGCGGACTCATTTGTCTGGTGTTCGGCAGACCAGGCAGGAGACTCTGTGGGGCAACTTTCCAGCACTAATAACCTCTGCAATTCTCTTTCAGATCATATATTTTACAAATTCCAGCCTTCTGTGGTCGCTGCAGCCTGTGTTGGGGCCTCCAGGATCTGCCTCCAGCTCTCTCCCTACTGGACCAGAGACTTGCAGAGGGTCTCGAGCTACTCCCTGGAGCATCTCAGCACGTGTATCGAAATCCTGCTGGTGTAAGTCCTCTCCTGCTTGGCAAAACTTCTGAAATATTAACCTTCTATTTGCTCTAGGGGGCCCTACTAACGTTAGGGGGAATTTCCTGGGTCTGGGACAGATAGTAGTTCCCCCAGATAAGGTGTTGCAGGCAAAATGGGCAGAGTGACCCCTGACAGAAGTGGTATTTGGAAAGTGGGTATTCCAGTATGCAACTATAATTTTAACACTTGGGAGACTAAAGACAGATGATTGAAAGCTGGAGGTCAGCTTAGGAGAAATAGTGAAACTCTGTCTCAAAAAACTAAGAATGGGGCTTCAAGAGTTCGCTGTTTCTAGTTGTATTTTTAAGACTGGAGAGAGAGGGAAAAGAGATAGAGGGCTGGGGGCACCTGCTCCTATATTTATGTCTACACTCATCCTATCATTGTATTTTGTTAATTTTTTTAAAGATTTATTTATTTTATGTATATGAGTACACTGTAGCTGTACAGATGGTTGTGAGCCTTCATGTGGTTGTTGGGAATTGAATTTAGGACCTCTGCTCACTCTAGTCAGCCCCGCTCACTCTGGTCTGCTTACTCAGGCCCAAAGATTTATTTATTATTATATGTAAGTCCATTGTAGCTGTCTTCAGACACACCAGAAGAGGGCATCAGATCTCATTACGGGTGGTTGTGAGCCACCATGTGGTTGCTGGGATTTGAACTCAGGACCTTCGGAAGAGCAGTCAGCATTCTTACCTACTGAGCCATCTCACCAGCCCTGTATTTTGTTATTAAGACAGTGTGTCACATAGGCCAGGCTAACGTCAGTCTCACTATGTAGCTAGTGAGCTATCCTTGCACTTCTGATCTTTCTGCTCCTCCATCCTGAGTGCTGATGTTACAGGTGTGTGCCACCACACTCAGTTGATTTACTGCTAAGGGTCAAACTCAGCTTCATGCGTGCTAGGCAAGTACGCTATCAACTGAATTCCATCCTGTCTGGGTTAATTGGTCTAAGTCCCGGTGTGATTTTGTGAATTCATTGTCTCATAAGTTCCTTTTCTCAGGCAAGCTACAAAAGTGACCACTTAGCCAATCAGATTCAAAGTGGCTTCAACTAAGAGAAGCTCAGCCTCTTTTAAGGGGTCAAGGGTCATTTTAGATCTAACACAGTGAAATAGAGATTGGTTGCCAAAGAGATCAATAATGGCTACCAGGAGGAGTGCAGACAGAACAGAATAGCCCTTGAGTAGCTACCTCCCTCTTCCACCAGCAGGTAGTGGCAACCTCTGTATGCTGGCCTGGGTCTGGGTAGCAGAAGCAGAAGTCCTTCAGTCCCCAAAGAGCTACCTCACAACATCCAAATGCCAGCAGTTTTGTTGTGATACGGGAGCCCCACTCGAAGATGTTAGCCCCGCTCCCTAGACGAGTCTTGTATTCTTTTGGAGTCCCAGATCAAGCCAGGTAATGGTAGTGCACATCTCTAATGCTAACACTGGGGAGGTAGAGGCAGACAGATCTCTGAGTTCGAGGCCAACCAAGTTCCAGGACAGCCAGGGCTACACAGAGAAACCTGTTTCAATACAAACAAACAAGCAAACAAAGTCCCCAAGTCAGTACCCAGCCTGTTTTGACCACTGATGGCTACTCCAGTATCAGCCACCAGGCCCATGTTGCTTGTCACTGCTTGCTCTCACCCTGGAAAATCCTTGTTCAAATAAATTGGAGACTCTATATGTTTCTTTCTTGTGGATGCCTCTCATTGTACTTTCACCAAAAGGTTTGTTTGTTTGTTTGAGATGGGGGGAAATAACAAAAAATTGCCCACTGTGTCCTCTATTGAAATGAAGTCTCCCACACCTAGTAGGTAATTTTCTTCAGATCTGTTAAAGGTATACCCAGCTGGGGCTAGAGCTGGCCCAGAAGAAGAACCTAGAAAGTAGCGATAGGACTCTGCCAAGTGCTGGGATGCCGAATGAACAGAAGCAGGTGGAACCCAAATTACCTTCTGAGGCTTTAACAGCCGAGATGTGTTGGTACAGGGACAAGTTTGGCTGATCTCGCACAGGATCGGAGAGGTTTGGGGACAGAAACAGCTGCAAGCTGAGACCTGAGGCCGGAGTCTGGTCGGTAGATAGCTGTGGCTGTGTTATAAGGTGCCATCATTGACTGGTGTAGCACTGTCCCACTTACTGAGGAAGGTAAGCAGGTGTCTGGTGGCCTTTGATCTCCAAAACTCACTTGAGCCTTTTCCTTTCAGAGCATATGACAATGTCCTCAAGGATACCGTTGCGGTCAAGAGTCAGGCACTGGCCATGGTGCCGGGTGCATCATCAGCTCCCGCACAAGTGCTGTTCCAACCACCCACCTACCCTACCCTCAGCCAGCCTCCACCAACAACACTAGCCCAGTTCCAGAGTCCAGCGCAGGACTTGTGCTTGGCATATCGGGACTCATTACAGGCCCACCGCTCAGGAACCTTGCTCTCAGGAGACACTGGCCCATCCCTCCACACGCCATACCCAACCCTCCAGCCCTTGGATATGTGTCCTGTGCCCGTCCCTGCATCCCTTAGCATGCAGATGGCCATAGCAGCTGAACCCAGGCACTGCCTTACTGCCACCTACGGAAGCAGCTACTTCAGCGGGAGCCATATGTTCCCCACAGGCTGTTTTGACAGCTAGGCCACATTTGGACTACAGGGAGAACCCTGGAAAACCCAGGCAAAGGAAGTAAATACCTAAGAGGAGAGCTCATCCAAGTGAGGCAAAGAACCTAGGACCTTTCAATAGAGAGGGTCTGTGCTCTTTTTAAAAACAAACCAACAAAACGAAACATCCAGGGACGCATCTCACCCAACAACAGCATCTCTCTGGGAAACCTCCATGTGTGCCTGGAGGACAAAGACATGGTTCTGTGACCATTCCCTTGAGCTGGGGGATCCCATGGAGCATTTCAGACTTGGACACTGAGGACTGCATACATTGGGACTTCTCAAAGACTGCTTTTCACAGCTATGTGACTGAAAAAGAAGGGGCACCTGACACATTTGTCTATGTCCCTAGAAGATCCATCCTGAGTGTCTTTCTCTCCCTAGCTCCGCTCCAAGGGCCCCATGGCCCGAGTTTCTGCCTGAGCACTGACCCCATGAGGCACAGTGAGTGGCTATCTTGCCCTTTGTTTTTTGAACCCCAAATCTTTCCATTCTTCTAGATATTTCACATGCTGCTGCTTCCTGGAGCAATCTAGCTTTCTATACTGCAAAAACCATCTTGTTTACATACCGTGTCAGGGATTTTGTGATACTTGAAAATTCCGTAGGAGCAAAAAGTTTGAATTGCCACACTGTCTGTCCCACGTGAGGCTGTATCTTTTATTAACCCAACTTGAGACCAACTGGTGCACAACAAGAGCGAGGGATACCACCTCTCAGGCTCTCAGCTCTGGAAGAGTTCACCCCTGGGATGCTAGTGTTCACCTACTGGACTTAGATTACTGCCCCCTGGTGGGGGGATGTTGTTTGAAGGAAGACAAAGGTTTGAACTGGTCCTCACTTCCCTCCATCACTTGCTTATAGTGCTGAGGTTAAACTGATCCCAGATTTGAGTTTGACCAATAGTAAAGGGTAATCATACTGTGGAATATTAGAAAAGTGGGGGAATTAATGTGATATATGACACCAGCATTGACAGGCAAGAGATTGCTGGAGCAAAAGCCCATGTCTGGGATCTGCAGTGCAAGGGTTCAAGAACACTGTCACCGTGTGCAATATGTTATGACTATGACTCATAGCCTGTGCTTAAGATGTTCTTGTGGTTGGTTGGTTGTTTTTGTTTTTTATTTTTGTTTTTTCTTTTTCCTGGTCAGGGACATGCTGTTCATCCATCAGAATTGGAAGGGAGGTGCAAAAGGCCACAGAAACAAGTTGTAATTTTGTTCTTGAAATGATTGTGTCTCCATTGGTTTTTGTTTGTTTTCTTTTTCTTTGGGGGGAGACTTTTTTTTTTTTTTGAGATCGATCTGATGTAGCTAAGGCTACACTCAAACTTAGTGCAGAGCCAAAGCTGGCCTTGAACTCCTGATCCTCCTACTTCAGCCTCCGATGTATGCCAGCACACCTTGCCTCCCATCTTGGTTCTTTTTGACTCATTTGCCAAGTCCCATGGCAGGGACTTCCAGGAAGGTGTCTACATGCTACTGAGTTGGATTTAAATGGCAATAGGGCTTTCTGAACAGATAAATGTCTCATAGAAAGAGAATAAGGAAAGAGCTGGATGCAGATGAGGTGCTGCCATTTTCTCGATTAGCATAGGAACCTGCACATTCGTTTGTTATTTGTATGTGTGTGTGTATGTTTTAGCTCCCGCCCCTCCACCTACTTTACCAGCCTCTCTGTATTTATATACAACTGGTTTGGAGTCTGTTGTATCTGTCTGTTCTGGGCTGGGGTTTTTGAGAGAAGCACCTCCATTGGGGCCCCAGAACTAGCCTGATTATCAGAACCAGATGTCCTGCAATAAACACATCACCTGCTCTTGGTCTCTGCTGACTTTGTCTGGGCATCTCTTAGCAGGTCAGCCCTTTTGTACCTCTCTCTACTCTACCTCAGTGGGAATCTCCTTTGGGTGAGAGGTGAAAGAGATCAAGAGGTTTATGTGCTTTCTCATGTCTGTGACAGAATGACCCAATAAAGCAACCTAAAGGAGAAGATGTTTATTTCTGCTCATGGTTTGAAATGCAGTCTACTGTGGCAGAGAAGCCATGGCAGGGAAGGGAGCTTGTGACAGCCGTGGCAGGAACATCTTCATGGATCGGGAGCAGAAATGGGACAGGAAGTAGAGCCAGGATTGCCAGTGTCAAGGCTGGGTCCCTAGAGATCTACTCCCTCCAGTAAGGTCCCAACTACAAAAGGTTCCGCAACCTCCCAAGACAAGGCCACTAGCTGAGGAGCAAGTGTTCAAACACATGAGCCTGTGAGGGACCTTTTACAGTATGGGAGCTGTCAGCAGCAAAGCCAGTGCCTCTGGGCCTGAGTCCTTCCCTCTAAGCAGGAAGAATGAGTGGGGCTTGACCTCCCAACCTGCTCTCCTGCATCTATCATTGCTCTCCAAAAGCAAACCAATAATAGGTTTACTGCAAAGAACTGACGAGCACAGCTATGGAAGTTGGCAAGCCCAGAGTTCTTAGACTTCATGCCAGCAGGTAGCAGTTGATATGACACAGCAGGGAAGTCTAAACTTTGCAGGGTTGGTCATCAAGCAGGAACTTGGGTAATTTCTTTGTTGCAACCTTGCGGCAACTTTCCTTTTCGAGGGAAACTTTAGTCATTGCTCTTAAAGCCTTTAGCTAGCTCAGTGGGATCCCATTCACCTGCTGTTCTTGAAGTCACACATCTAAGAAATAATCACATCTGGGGGGGAAAATCATCATCGCAATAACTAGACTAGTTTTTCATTAAACAAGAGCACCACAGCTTCACAGAGTGAACCCGCATAATTAGCTATAGTTAGTAGCTATTGGGAGACAATCGGCCAACCTCTCCTAATCTGTCTTCTTACCTGTTAAAATGGGGGTGATCGCCAGGCTGTGGTGGCACATGCCTTTAATCCCAGCACTTGGGAGGCAGAGGCAGAGGCAGGTGGATTTCTGAGTTCGAGGCCAGCCTGGTCTACAGAGTGAGTACCAGGACAGCCAGGGATATACAGAGAAACCCTGTCTCAAAAAAAAAATTGGGGTGATGAGTGCCCTTGCCTGCCTGCCAGGGTCTCATGTTCAACAATAGAATGTGCACCAAGGCCAGTATCTTTAAAATGATGGGTGGTTATTATACAGCTCCTCAAACATAAGATGGACTGCTATTTATTATAACAATAATTGCATTTTGTTTTCAGTCACAGCAGACTATGTTGCCCAGGCTGGTCTTGAACACCTGGTTTCAACTGACCTTCCGGTCTCGGCCTCCTAAGTAGCAGAGACAGATGGAGGAGGACTCTGCTTAGCTAAGACACCTTCCAAGGCCTGAGAATGTAGCTTAGTGGCTGGTCTGCAAAGTACTTGGCTACCATGCACAGAGGTCTGGTTGTAGTCCCCAGTACCACAGAAGGTGGAAAGGGTAAAGAGAGAAAGAAGAAAGGGAAAGCAAAAGGCAGAGAAGATGATTAAGTAGGTATGGTGTTGGGCTGGTGAGATGGCTCAGTGGGGAAGAGCACCGACTGCTCTTCAGAAGGTCATGAGCTCAAATCCCAGCAACCACATGGTGGCTCACAACCACCCGTAATGAGATCTGACGCCCTCTTCTGGCGCGTCTGAAGACAGCTACAGTGTACTTACATATAGTAAATAAATAAATCTTTAAAAAAAAAAAAAAGTAGGTATAGTGCTTGCCTTATAAGAGTGAAAACCTGAGGGCACTGTGCCAGATACAGTATTGTACGTCTGTAATCCCAGCACTTGGTCTGTAATCCCAGCACTTGTACAGAAAGACGGAGTTGGAGACAAGACTCTTCATAGGCTCTAGCCTGGTGTATGCAGGAGCAAATAAGAAGAGACCTAGTCTCAAGCAAAGATCACTGCCGAAGGTTGCCCTCTGACCCCTCACCCCCTCCCTCGCCCCCCTCACCCCCCACTCCCTACCCCCGCCACATGCCATGGCATGGGTATACTTGTAGAAACACATATATCACACACAATTTTTTTTTAAAAGGTAAAAACAAGCCATCCATGGTGGTCTATGCTTGCCATCTAGTCACTCAGTGGGTTGAGGCAGGAGGATTGTGAATTTGAGGTGAGTCAGAGCTACATACACTGTGAGACCCTAGCGCAAAGCTACAATGTATGTGGTAGAGCTACGGCCCACAGTCTTCACCGTGGTGGAGAATGTCACAGTCTGCTCTCCTGGCCCCTCTGATCTGCCCTGCAGGAAAACCATTATGAAAGCTGCCATCAGGTGTGGTTAAGGGGTACTCTCACCCAGCACAGATGCCTTGCTGGGTGATACTCTAAGGCATGAGGATTAAGACCAGATAGAGGATGTCATTTGGGAACTATGTCTTGGTTGAGAGCTAGAACAACACTCACACTCACTGTACACAAGACTCACTGAGGCAAGGCTCTCTGGGTTTGGGGGACTCAGATAAAAATAAATTGAGTGTACGAAGAGTAATGAATTCTCTTTGGACACATCCCTTCCTGTGGCTTTATCCCCCATCTGTTACCATAGATACCATGGAGCTTTTGGCTTGGTATGAATTCTAGGCAAAGCTGAGCCACAGAGTCACAGCCCTAGCTTTCAAGAAGGAAGAGCAACTGATTTCTTCCAGACATGGATACTCTGTTGGCACACCATACCATAACTAGAAAGGTTAAAAAGCAAAAATGGCATCATACACACACACACACACACACACACACACACACACACACGCACATACACGCACACACACACACAAGCAGAAGCGGCTTTAAAGGCTCCCAAGGGCTGTCTGCTTGAATCCAGCAGATGAAACCTGAGAAAGGTACAGAATGACCTGGAGCCTTTTCTAAGAAGGACAGGGCCCAGAATCTGCATGTTTACTAAGCATCCTCATTAACACAGATGTGAGAATTCTTCAGAGATCCAGGGATGATTAAATATATAAGACCTGGCTTCCATGCTCAGAGGAGGACGCACATCTGGACCCTGTGAGTTCTCGGCTTCTCTGTTGCGCAGCTAGGTACGGTCCTGGGTAATCTTTGTCCTGGGGTGGCTGGTCAGTGGAGCTCTCCACAAACAAACCCAAAACCCCACCTTGGTCCCATGCAGTATTCCTTTCACTGATCTGAGGTGTTTTCCAAGGAGATCCTGCTTCCTTCAGGGCTCATACTGTAAATGCCTGGCCCCTGACTGCAAAGCTATCTGACCTCTCATCTAGAGCGTTCTCACTTCATCCCCATGCAATGGGCTCCTTGCCCATTGTACCAACGAATGGCAGCCAAGGTCACATTGGGAAGCAAAGGAATATTTGGTGCCGCTGAACATAGTACATGCTGAGTACAGTCTTCCAGGGCAAAGGATGAACTGGCTGCAAATGGCTGTATTCTGAGGCTGAGAAGGGTGTTTGAGGTCTTGGCTTACGTTACCAATGGATTCTGCAGCACTCTTGAATTCTTATTATTCCTGTATTTGCATCAAACTGTCCAAGATGCACTTGCTTACCATCTCCCTGGTGTAACAGCGATACTCTAAGCTTGAACTTTTAAAACTTTTCCACTTGCAGCTCACAAGCTCTTTTCATACAAGAAGTTTTTTATATGACCAGGACATATAGGGATATAGAAAAAGCACACAAATCAAACATTTACTGATAATAAGCCACATTCATTTCAAAACAATTCTAAGTACCTAAAATTTAGCACTTATTAAAGAAAGCAGATTTGCATACTGATGGAGTAGATAATGCCTTTTAGAATTTTTTTACGTAAAGAGCTAAAAATCTGGCAAAATGTTTCATACTACAGAACATACTGAGGTCCGTGATGCAGTGAGTTTGAGACAAACCTGAACTAGATACCTTGTTACAACCAACCCACAAACAAATGTAATGTTCTTAAAAAGTTAAACATTGGGCTGGAGAGATGGCTCAGTGGTTAAGAGCTCAGACTGCTCTTCCAAAAGTCCTGAGTTCAATTCTCAGCAACCACAGGGTGACTCACAACCATCCATAATGAGATCTGACTCCTTCTTCTGGGGTGTCTGAAGACAGCTACAGTGTACTTACATATAATAAATAAATAAATAAATCTTTTTTAAAAAAAAAGTTAAACATTCTACTGGGAGTAGTAGCACATACCTTTAGGCCTAGTACTTAGGAGGCAGGGGCAGGCTGGTCTACAAAGCAAGTCGCAGGACAGCACAGGGCTGTTACACAGAGTAACTGTCTCCAAACACACACACACACACACACACACACACACACACACACACAAAAACAGAGCAAAAATGATTGAACATTCTAACATGATACAATCCAAAGATACATTAATTTGATGCGTGATGAAGAACAGGAAAATATTACACACCTTTCTTTGCTTCCCATAACTGAACCATTATGTCTGTATAAGAGTAAGAAACCTTGTATGTACAAGACAAAACACTGCAATCTACAATAGTCTGGAATCCGAGCTGAGACATTTCAGGTAGTAGTCATTGGTAGTATTGGCATGCCAGCATGCACAGTATAAAGACTATAGAGAAGTATGCCAAGGCGATGTGGGCAAAGGCTGTTAGAAACCTCAGATCTGTTATCTAATTTGAATTCCTTGTGGATTATACCCTCGGAAACCTATTATTGTTACCTTTTTCTTTTAAAAAAAAAAAAATCTGAGACATGAGCTACCTCCTTTCAGTATAACTAGTGACAGTGGCAGGGGTCACAGCAGCTGGTGCTAGCTGGACACTTACTCTGTTCCAGGCCCTGGTTAATAGTCCTCATAACCATCCTAGGAACCTCCCAAAAGAAGGAGCTGTTGCTGGGCACGGTGGCACATGCCTTTAATCTCAGCACTTAGGAGACAGAAGCGGGTGGCCACTGTGAGTTCGAGGCCAGTCAAGGTTATATAGTGAGACTCTGTCTCAAAAAATAAACAATAACAATAATAATAAATCAAGGCATAGGAAAATTTGCTGGAGTGGAACTATAAAGGGAAAAGCCATAAGTCAAACCCCATGGCCTGAACCTAATTGTCTATATGGCTAAGAAAGAGAAGGCCTTGCTAATCCCCCTTAACACAGGGACAAGGTGGGTCAAATGAGGCTCAGCATCGCCCAGTGATGCTCCCACTTGACTTAGAAGCTAGTGGCAGAGGCACTCTTGAGCCTTTGGTAACACTGACTTGATTGTGGTGCTGTGCCACTGGATCAGCTGCTGGCGGTAGCAACTCTATTAGGCTAAGTTCGCCCGCAGCCCCACTTACAGCTGGAGAAAGAGGCTCAGAGGAGGGACGGACTCAGGAAAGGTGGCACAGCTACTGGGGGACAAAAGAGGGTCTTGACCCCTGACAGTGTGGAAGAGTGAACTCCAGTGTAGAAGATCTTTTTTTGTTTGTTTGTTTCCAGACAGGGTTTCTCTGTGTAGCCCTGGCTGTCCTGGAGCTCACTCTGTAGACCAGGCTGGCCTCGAACTCAGAAATCCACCTGCCTCTGCCTCCCAAGTGCTGGGATTAAATGGGTACACAACCACTGCCCACCTATTTATTATATCTAAGTGCATTGTAGCTGTCTTCAGACGCATCAGAACAGAGTATCAGATCCCATTACGGATGGTTGTGAGCCACCACGTGGTTGCTGGGATTTCAACTCAGGGCCTTCATAAGAGCAATCAGTGCTCTTACCCACTGAGCCAACTCACCAGCCCCTGCCTCAGCTTCTTAAGTATCTGGATGGCCTCAAGGCCTAACTGATAGTTCATGTAGAAACACATCCTATTCCAATAAGGCTTGTACCACTGCACCGCCTTAGGAGCAAGCATTCAGTGGGTGCTGGCATGGCCCTATCTCTCTTCGCTCAGGGCTGGGAACAGGCAGCAGAGTCCCACCTACAAGTCAACATCACTCACCCTGACCTTTTAACAGTTTTGCTTTGCCAGAGGCAAATGAGGTTGACTTTCCACATAGAAAAACCTCGAGTTTCCATCACAATAAAAATAAATGATACTTCACTTATAAAAAAAAAAAAAACAGAAACAAACAAACAAACAAAACTATTGAATGAAAAGAAGTCGAATGAATACCCAGATGTGGCAAGCACTCCAAAGGAAGAAGATGGAAATAGACCTGTTCTGTGCTCTGGGGTAGGCCCACTGTAGTGAGGGGATCAGCAGGCTTCCTGGTCTGCTCTAGGCCTGGACAGACTCAGTTTCCCCGTCAGTAGACACAAACTCAGCTGCTAAAGCAAACACTACTTCAGAGTTTTCTCAAGCCACGGCTCCAGTCCCCACCCCTGATCAAGCAGCCCCCTGAGCATGCTTCCCAGTGTAAGGGTCCACGATTTATTGAAGAATGATACCCCAGACTAATAGTATGCAAAAGCAAAGTGTGTTTTATTCTGCAGCATGCAGACACCCAGAATGCTGGGGTCTTCCATTCACCAGGATGGAGACACTCAAGTGAGCTCAAAGGCACATTAGCAGAATTCTAGGGAAGGGTGGATGACCTTTATCTTAATTGGTTGTCTCTATATCTAGGGACATTCAAGAATGGTTGCAGTTAGACTGGGAACTGTTGCTGGGGAAAACCTGGAAACAGTTGCTGACTATGCCCTGCCTCAGGCCAGGTGGCAGGGCAGCTTCTGATCGGCTGCCCAAGGGGATTTTCCAGTAACTGACTTGCCTGAACTTGTCCAGTTCTGGGAAACAGAAGTTTAGGCCTAGTCTCCGGACTTGCCCATTCGAAGACTGTCATGGAGTCAGCCTGTCTCAGCACTCTCACCAGCCTTCCTCCTAGACATCAGGTTCCAGTCCAGGACATCTGGGGAAGTCTCTCCTGCTATGTCTATGAACCTCTGCTGTATCATAAACTACCATTTCCTTCTAC